>CASHTH010001212.1:0-48676 GCA_030341885.1 Geodia barretti | reverse complement strand
ACATTATTCACACATGGACCTGCAAAAAAAACACTAAAATTCAAACCCTCGGTGCACGAGAAACGAAAAGATCTTACTTCATTAGCATTATCCACAAAAAGTGAGATGTAAGTATGTTACACAACAGAATTTTAGCAATTTTTTGTATGTGGTGAAGAAAAGATTTTCTGCCTATATAGTGGACAAACAGATTAGACAGGTGACAGACACTACTCCTAGTAGAGTGTTTATTTGGTATTGGCTGGATATACTTATAAATGACCAAAAACCTTTGTGCTACAACCGGCATCATCCGTTTGACGGATATTAATGAAAAATGTGATGCGGTTGAACATTGGATCAATGCAACACTGACACTAGTTGCTTATGTAAATTCTCCTCCACACAAGCCCTCTATTATCGCGAAGCATGTGCAGCTATGACTCAATTATGAAGCATGTGCATTTCCAACCCTCTAAGACAGCTACTTCATTACAGTTGTGAGACTATGTTCTGCGCAGTGCATTCTTTTCTTCGAGTGTGTATGTCTAACCTCAACACTCACTGAAATTTACAATGTGTCCCTTATTCATCATTGTCCATACAATGCCTACTCCTTCATCCTTACACCATTCAATAAACAAAGTGTCTTCTTGCTTATTGCTTATTACACAGTAGTTCCGCATAAGCATCCTGTAAGTGACAACATGACCACATTCTTGAATAATCAAAGAACCACTGAGTTCTGGTAACTTTCTCGAACTCGTCTTGGAAAATGAACGGGCTCAGGCAAAAAGCAGCTAGCACTTTTACAGACCGATGTATGGTATACCAAGTTTTGAGCTGCAAATGTGTCGCGTTTCGTTTGTTCAGCTGCTTCGTGCGAGGGGTCCTATCACAACTTCTACAATATAGGCTTGG
This sequence comes from Geodia barretti, assembly GCA_030341885.1. NCBI lineage: Eukaryota > Metazoa > Porifera > Demospongiae > Tetractinellida > Geodiidae > Geodia > Geodia barretti. The sequence goes on along the minus strand of CASHTH010001212.1, from coordinate 47,776 downwards.
TAAAAATTTTTTTCTGCCCCACTCTGAGCCTAAAACTAATACCAGTCTGTATCTTTACGGCAGTGGAATGCGGTCCTAAACATTCACCTTCACGAAGCTTACATGTGGTGAGCAACCATGTATGCCATGGGTGCTGTCAGTGAGCACCTGAGACTTAGAAACTCACACAGTTATCCCGGGCAGTAGCAATACTGAAACCCCTATGGGCCTGAATGTATGCGCATGGTTCGAATCCCACCTGGGGCAGGTCTTCATTTTCCTCGAAAAAATGGCTGTCCAGGGTGCAGTTGATTTGTTTGTTGTGCATTTGCCGTTCTACCTTGTAGTTTAGTTCACTTGCAAATCCTCTGAACGCTGGATTACTTAGTAAATTAGAGAGAATTAGTTCCCTGAGGGATTAAACACAAGTTAAATTAAAGTGCAAACCCTCGGCCAACCGCGCATGCGCGGTGTCGCTAACGGATGGGCTGGGCTATTAGTATGCGTTACTCGTCGTTTCCGCGCTAGTAGTTCGCGAGAGTCCGACACAGGCTAGCGACAGTGTAAATAGCATGCGGAGGTCGATACACGCCCTTCGTTGTGACTTCCTGTGTCTTCAAGATACACAAAGCGAGCGGACCCGGTCGAGGTAACCCTGTAATAATCAGCAATTGGCTTCTTGACTTGGTTTTCACGACATAACTTTTGAACGCAGAGCTTTTACGATAATCGGCATTTAAAAAATGAAGCCAGTGTAGCGCTGAACCCGCTGGTGGCCCTTTTTTACCTGTTTGTTGCATGTGGTGGCAGAAAACGTGGTAACAGACTGACAGACAGACAGACGGACAGACCTAGTACTGTAACCCTCGCTGCACATGCGCGCCGAGGGTTAGTAAACAGAAGCAGTGTTGCTGTGTAACAGGCAGTGGGAGTGCTTCTGTTTTTGATACAATATTGAGGCTGGAAACGTGAGTGTGAGCAAAGGAAGTGAATAAGTGTGTAATTGTATTTCATCCACGTATGTTAACAGTATTATTATGCTATCGATTCCTACTGTCGAAGTGTGACCGAGTGTGTATTGTGGGGTAGTAGTAGGAGCGTACAGATGTATACATGCGTCAGTCTGCTAGGCCTGTAATACAACCTCAGAGTATTGACTTACGTATGTTGGAAACTTAATTGACAGTGTGGCATGTAATAGCTGCAACCAATTTTGTAAGGGATTGTAGTACACAGCAACAAAGCTCGGAAGCGTTAGTTGAGATACAAGAAGAGGAACTACTGCATGATGACTGACTAAGAAGGGAATTACAAGTGTGTGTGGAGAGATAAATAAGGTTGTGATTGTGGCTCTTCTGTCAGTGATGAGTCCGTTTTGACTGCACCAGACTGGGTCTGCGCGTGTAAATGAATAATAAAACGAAGAAATGAAAACGCACTTTGTGTTCAAAGACTTTCAGGATGTGTATACTATACCTTGCACGAGCTGTGATTGCGCAAAGATGGCTGTACAGATGAAACACGATTCGGTTCCAGTTTGGAACTTGTTAAAGAAGATTCTATATTTCGGTCTTCCGCTCGTTTAGCTGAGAAAGTTAAGGAAGTCAGGTTGCCCAAGATAAACGTGTGCATGCATACGTTTATTGTTCCTCCACATACTGGACACAACTGTATACTCCTATCGCATTTCCATCTTGAGGTCTTTCCTGCAATGTCCTATAATTCTCTAGGCACATTCGCTCACCACAACTGCAAGTTCTTGGTATGTATACTATGTACATAGTAATAATTTCTTACCCTGCCTCATCCGCAGATTGCTGCATAAGTGACTCGACCTGATCCTAGAGAGTAGACAAACATAGCAACACGGCAAAGATAATAGAAAATATAACGGCTATATGTTCCACAGGTGCCATTAAATTTTGGTGGGCAAATAACGTTAAAGACTGCATTGCATTTCCAATGGATAAGCATTGAATTTAGAAAAACAGCTTGACCCAGCAGTAGCGCCTGGTATCGCGGTTAAGTCGTGCAGAACAAGTTTCTCATGCCAACCGTTGCGGCATGCTCCCTGCGAGTGTTCTCGACTGTAACAGCACTTTTAGTCTCCATGTGTGCCTCGATCATACAGGCCCATGTTCCTGGTCGATGCCTTTTGAATCACCCACAAATACAACAAATTATACATAGTATGGAAGCACATACTTTGTACGTGATAATAATACTTGGGGTGTGATCTCGTAGGCATAGAGTATATACAAGAAAAGGGTCTGCGTGTTTCTTCTTTGTGCTAACTCATCATTGTCGAGTGCATCCGAAGGAAGGCCCGTTTTGGTGCGTGGACACGCAAAGTTCACAGAGCTACATTATGACAAATTGCATAAAATATTTAGCTCTCACTGCAACTGCAATCTGATTCCTGTGTCTTAGAAAGTAAGACTGTCGAGGCAGAGCTACAAAGAAATCGCTTAATAGTCACTAGACCCTTATTCTCGCATGAGGGAAGGGTCTGGGCGAGTACTCAGCTGCACCTAGTACAGTACGACTATCTCGACAACACCCTACATACAACTATTACGTAGTTAGATCGTATTATGACGTCAGATGTGCTATGAAATTTTATGTCATTAACGACCAATTTAATATGAGCTATGACTCGGATATGAACTTCGAGCGTCCTTTTGTAGTGATCCTGCATGAGCCAGACTTGTCTCAATGGCTGAAGCATGAGCTCGACCAACTCACGCTACCTGGTAAAAAGCCTCAGTTCCACGTAATACGTACGGAGACATGAGTCTGGACCAAACAACAGCATTAGCAGGCTACCTGCAGTTCTACTGCGGAACACTGTGCAATGCTTTACTGTTTAATTATGCACTAAAGCGTCTTCAATTGGCCACCAAATACAACTACGAAAAAACAGTATATACCTCAGGAACAGTTAGTGTTGTCACTCCACTCATTGCTTCTTCCATTGTTTGGGTCTGCACATCCAAGTGTTCAAACTGACGTTCAAACTTGTCCATAATACCAGCCACCTATAAAGAGCTGATAGTCACAAACTAAATACAAACAGAAATCAAAGACCACCTTCTCCAGATCCATTGACTTCAGGGCAGAATCCATAGACTTTACAACCCCAGCCATAGAGTTAGTAACCTGCATCAAGGTGCAAGCTGTATACACAAAAGGACAGATGCTGCTGCAGAAAAGAGCACTAACTTCAGTTTTAGCATCGCATTAAATACTCCAGCACTCAGTGCCACACACTTGCGAACCCAGTACCATAGAAATGTAGTGCATGAACACCAAGGATTAAGCAAGCTGCGAAAAGTCCTGGTGCTTAACAACCCTTAAAACCTGCCCGTACATAGGCGAGGAGGACTCAATTAAGAGCAGAGTGCAATGTGAAAATGAATACTGTCACAGACAAAAAAGAGTGATTCCACCCGAATGCAAAAGTACAGCAGCAGACAGCCACAGGTGCAATGAAAGGGTGATGTGCAAACCCTCAGCGCAAGATGCTCGCACTGTTGAAGCAGCAGCAACCAAAAGTGAGCACTTACTGTACACTATGCACTACATGTGCACCCGCAAATTGTGGGGCGGTGCTAAACCACGCGATTACGGATGATTTTGGCTTCAAATTCTGTGTAGCAGCGTCAGCGACTAGTGTTTAGAAGAATGCTAGATTAGATACTCGTCCTCAGAGTAACTTCGTGGCTTCACAGTGCATTTAACAGACAGCATCGGTCAATACGCCATCGGATTGCATATTAGCTTTTGCACTCGTGTTTCATGCCACAGCTGTTTTCAGGAAAATCCATTGTTGCCGAGCGTGTTAGCGTGAGGCAACTACTCCGGGTTGTATTCTCGCGACATGCGTACGTACGTACGTATGTGTCGGTCGTGTCGGTCACGCTTAAGAATGTAAATTAGTCACGCTAAGGGAACGTCAATTAGTCACGCTTAGGAATGTCAACTTCCGTCATTCGTAAGAAGTCTAGCTTCCGCTGTGTGCACAGATTCGTAGGAAGTCTGGCTTCGCGCGCAGTCAGTAGAGCGCGTGCACGGGCGGCCTCAGTCGGACTGTTTACGCATTGGCTGGCAGGCGCGAGGTAAAATATGCGCGTGCGCATTCCTAGTAATATTCATACCCTCATTGCTCCGAAGGCGTTGGCACTCATTGGCCGTCATTGCTAGAATAGCAGTGATAGACAAACAGACATACAGAGAGACCAAGTACTGTAACCTTCGCTGTGCATGTGCACGTGCACTGAGGTTTAATAACACCCACCTGTCTCATTTGAATGGCAGACTGGACACGAGATGCTACACCATCAACACGAGCGCTCATTCTCAGAAAATTCAAACCCTGCATAAAACAGGTATCATGCACTAAAGTATCAAAAATAGGGTCAGTTCTTCATGTAAGACTAAGTTTTGAGTCACGAGATTTGCTGGTCAGCATTTTTTCATTGTTCTTAGCTCGTAACCCATGTTCATAACCTGTTTTTCTTATGGCATTGGGTAACCAACAACAAATTTCGTGACTCAAAGCTTAGTCTTATATGAAGTAACAAGGAAAAATAGCATCTGAACACATTATGTGCAGATTACTGAACTCCATCCAGCTTTAAGGCACTTTGACGCGGGCTGTCCATAAAACGTGTAATTCGTAACTTTGAATGAAGGTCAAGTGTGGTATGTGCTGCCACGCCTGTTCCACCTGGCATTTTACATGAAAAAGACAGAAGGCTAGTTCTAAACAGCAAGACAGACTTATACCTGGGAGAGCTTGACACGTATTAGTTAACGTATAGGCGGCGAGGCAGTACAGGAGATACTCCGAGGCTGTTAACTATACCGGACGAGGGAATAGCACTGTCTCTTGCCTTATGGCATGGGAAGATGACTTTGTGCAAGAATATCGAAGTAGGTTATCTTTAAGGTACCCCTAGACACCATTTGCAGTGATATCAAGGCGGGCACCTGCCTGTGAGTTGGCTGTGGACCACATTAATTCTTCATCAGTCACAGGCCAAAGCTGCAGCTCAATGCACACGTCATTGTACACTTCTGTGAGGAGGATAGCTGTCAGGTCCCGTATCTGCTCATTGAGCCAGACCGATGGGAAGCCACCTTTGGCACAGGACTGAGCGTGTTGAACTACAAAAGGGCACCGCAGACGTATCTTTCTGATGTCCAACAATATCACAGTGCCAGGACATCGCAGAAGCTCCTTTGTGCAGAGCAAAGACCATGCTCTGAAAGTGGCAGAGACAGTGAGCCAAGTGGGGATCCTTCTCACTTGCTAGTTTCATCACCGACCTCTGCAGGTTGTCTGGTAGGAGTTCTAACAGATTCACGGGCTGCCTTTGAGCGATTTTCCTTGTTTTTATTTCTAACAATGGCCTTGGATTCCAATTGCTCGGCAATAACTTGTACACGTAGGCCTCGTCTTGCATGGAAAGGATTGTTATTCCAACCCACCCATTCTCGCTGGCAAGGCGAACAGAGCATGCTCCGAGTCACCAGGTGGGGGCCTCCTGTAAGTGTTGGAATGAGTTTGGTTAGCAGGATGTCGTTGAGAGGCTTCAAGAGGTTGCTTATAGTGGGAACTGTACGGCATACGGCATAGGTAGGCCCACTTTCTTCAGAGACTGTTGATGATAGCTGAGTAGGCTGCATGTGGTTGAGTCTTTGCTATTGTTACAACACAATGGATAGCCAGGAGTCAACCCTTTGGGTTGAAGGATGTAGTTAGCACTGGCCTCTGGCTTGTTGGATGCTTACTGAGCAGCACATCTCTGACTGTTAGAGAGTCTGTGGTGCTTGTAGTCATCTAGGTGCAAGATGCAACCTCGCCAGTGTTTGAGAGAAGATCCAGGGCAGCCTTGCATTTTCCATCTAACTTCACAGTCGGTGAAAGACCAGCGATATTCCTCTGCATGACTATTTTGATGTGAAGATTTTTGGTAGCCAGCCATCAATTGCTCTGCCCTTTAGTAGCAAGTCGTTCAGATTTGCCTTCTTTCAGGATCTTAGTCTCCTCACAAGACAGGCGACATGTTCCTTGGCTTTGGAGGGTTTTTGTGGTTTTGCAGGAGGATTGAGAAGACTGTGGCAGCTTTAAGCGCTATTGACTCAAGAGCCAAGGCAGGGGCAATTGCTAAAGCTTTGATAGTTCACCGACAAAATGCTTCATTAATATGACTTCGGGTCTCATACATTTTTATAGGACTGAGAAAACTGTGCATTAATACAATTCGCACACACACCCTACAGTGCATGTCCTGTTCCATGATCTGGCAAGTCGGCTACATTGTATAAGGAACAGGACACGCTGGAATTTCTTGATTTTTCTAGCTGCTTGGCATAGTTAAAGCCTGAAGTTTAATAGTCAAGTACCCTCCGGTGACGGGCGACCTTCATTAAGGTTCGCCTAAATTGCGTGAGTGTCGATATTTTAGCAATAGCATGCTAAGATGCTCGTGAATTATAGTGAATTTTTGGTATCGTTCACAGGATTTTTAACTCCTTGCTTTACAAGTCATTAGCATATTGACATTCCTCCTCCATACATTTTTCACACAGGAGTGAACGGTCGTCTCCATTATGCACAGTAGCATTTTTCTGCCTTCTACGGTACGCGCAGGCGTATCAGAGCCAGTTAGAAAAAGGGTGTCGCCACGTTCTGAGTATTAGGCATTCGTGACCTTTGTCATGCAGGGGCTACCCATTTTTTCGAAAAGGCTCTATTATGCCTGCGCACACCGTAGGAGGCAGAGAAGGCCCACTACGCATAATGGCGACGAACCATTCGCTCCTGCTTAAATACAACTGATTCATCCTAGACTGGTCCATGTCAATCACTGGTGGTATCATAGCACCACCCGCAGAAACCTTCATGTCCCATCCATAATGACAAGTATATACATCTAGCTCTGTTTCACCATATGTGATAGGCTCTGAGAAAACGACCCTTATCACGCACGTAGTATTGTTGTAGTAGCGGCAGTTTTAACGACGAACTACGTAATTCACACGATTCCCGTTTTCCCCCCGTATTCTAGTAGCTCTGTCTATCGTCTATAATCTGCGCAAGTTAGACGCACTAACTCCGCTCCATTCCGTAGTTATGGCCCTGTGTATCAGGCAAGTATATACCGTTACTCGTGCCGTCGTACGCGGATTACAAGGAAACGTGACACGAGAATAATCAAACCCTTTACGGGAAACCTTTACGGGAACCCTTTACTACGTTTACCTAGCGGCGTACAATGAATGCGGCCGGATGCACGCATGCGCGCAATGTTGTACACGGACTGTTACGAGAATACGGAGGTTGAAATTTGACACCGGAAGTTTCAACTTTAGACGCGATTTTCACGTTAGATGCAGCGGAATGGCATTGCGCTTGTGCTCATAACTTCGCAACGGAACGGGCTACGCCCCTGAAACAAACGGCAAACTATAGAGTATTAATAGGACTTTCGGTCTAGTGTACAAATAGACTTTGCGGTTTTTTGCGTCATAAGGGTCGTTTTCTCAAGAGCCGGTCACATATTATGCAGTTGGATCTGCTTCCGAATGTAACCTTGGGGGATAAAAGATGGCAAAATAACTGAGCGAATGTTTGTCAGGGAAACGTGAATTCAGATTTTCTAAATGAAGGTATCTGTGGTCATTTAAACTGATCACGTTGCTAAGAACTGTCGGTAATGTGTCGATCCTTGAAACAAAAAGCATTCACCTGGGCTGCTGGGAATATCACTCAAAATGTTGTAAGCCTTGCCTGGGTGAATTTTTAAAAACCCCGAATTATAGCTTTGCAGACAATCATTGACTGAGGAAAAATCCTGCATTGCCATTGAAATGACTTGTACGTAAGGGAAGGCATATCGTCAACAGGTGAGTTGTTGCTAGAATGGAAAATAAGTGATGATAACCAGGATACACCCTTTGGTGTTGAATCAGTAGAACTATCACTGATTAAGTGACTCTAGGTTGTTCAACACGGCATGAACAGCTCCATTGAAGTAGAGTCACTTTGTGTGAAAGACCTGCTGAAACTTTTTCAGCGCACAATAAAGTATTGTCTGTAAGTGCTGCAATCTATTTCAAGGCTGCGGAGAATAGTAGTGTGGTCGGCTGATACCTTTCATTAAAACTTTTAATGTAAAGTACATTATCAGCAGCCTGTCTGCTAGCCAAAGCTAAAATTATTGACCAACCAAAGTTCTCTATTAAGCACGGAATATTATTATATATATATACCTGATTTTTCTGACGAATGGAATTTTCAGCATGAATTCTCGACCCTTCTATATTTCCCTTCTGCAATGCCTTAATAAAAAAAAACGTTAGTAATGTTGCATGAATGAGGACACTTATATGAAAGCCCTGGCGCAGAACCAGGGATACTTAAGCAATAATTTAAGCTTGTAGTGTAGCAAATACATGTAGCTTGTGCAGGCACAAGAATATTAGCAAACCTGCAATTTGCTGCATGAATGTAGCTAGCTCTAAAAATTGCATGAATAAACCTACTAGCAAGAATCAAACTCGGACCATCAGTACTGCACTCGGTTTTATCACACCTTAGGCTGCTGGCCATCTAGGCGGTACGCACGCATTGCGATCATTCCGCTACTGCATGCATGTTTTTCTAATCCTTGCAAGCTCACGCGTGTATCACAGGTACACGCATGTCAGTTGTAGATTCAAAGTGGTGGACCTTGTAACAGTAAACAAAGTGTTATCTAACTCTTCAGGGAAGCCCTACTAGAGACAACCGGCTTTCATGTCTTTACCATACTCCAAGAGCTAGTGTCCCTTGTTGCGTGTCATAGTGTGAGATGCGAGACTAGAAACCAAGTACTGTAAACCCCTCTAGAGCATGCGCACCAAGAGTTAATAATTAAAGTGACCTGTTAGGGTTCTGTAAACTGAAATGCGCAAAAGCAAAGAGTTGGAAGGGAGTATTCAACTCCTTAAAAGGAGTCAACACATTTTTGCCATTGACCACAACAGATGGTGCCAAAAATACATACTCACTAGGCTCAGCACACATAATGAAATACATTGTCCATAGTAGTCCAATTATATTGGGTCAACTCCGCTGAAAAGCATTTTCAGGGACAAATGTAGCAGGGACTATGTCCCCTTGGTGCACTCTGGCGACAGCCCTGCAGACGTGCTGATGCCTTGGTGAGCAATTTCGTGCCTGTGTACAGTCAACGCATGCATTTCTCAGCTCTAGTATATACATCTAACTTTCAAGTTTGAAAGCAATCTACTGTAAGGTCTGCCTCTGAGTGCTAGAAAAAGCCTTTGAGGTAATTATGCCATCTAGGTGAACAAAAACACACAGTCACACCAACTATACAACTGCATGCCACGGTTGTACCAAGGTCGTTACGCAGTTAAGCAGGAATGACCGCGGTCACTGCATGCAATATACAGTTTAGAGCACCATTCCACAGAAATGTTGCCATGTCATAGCGCAGTTATGCACAAACAAACAGTTGCGGAAAACATTTGTGCAATATTGCATGCATAAGCAGGTAATTGTGGGTGGACAACTCTGCCATGTATTACTAAGCATAGACTCTCCAGTCTGCGTAAGTTGGCACTGGAGTGCGCAGAAGTTGTGGTTTTTGCAGCCGTCACTGTCTGTACGCGCTTTTACTCGTATTGGTCTGTAAGTGCATTTACTCACATCATTTTACACACACCTGTACATTTTAAAAGAAGTTTGATGTGTCTGTGCGTTGCCTATTACTGGTACTATTGTGCCGTAGCACAGTTTTGGGGTTTTTGTCTTTGCCTTTCTTGTGTTGCTGTATTGCAGACTTCCTGCCCAACTGCTGAGCTGCCTGTAGGCTCAGAGGTAGAGCACTCGTAAGTGAGGTTCGCGCCCTACCCTACTAGGAAGCTGGTTTTTCTTCGGTGCCATTGATATGCACCTGGTACTACAGGCTACAAGGCGGCCCATGAGCGATGCCAACAGCTGTAGCTGAGTACCTGCCTATACTGCAAGAGTGTCGTGGGTTAGAATCCCACCCAGGGCTGCTCACCCTTGCTCTTTAGGGGGGAAAGAGTTCTCCTGGGTGCAGTTGACTTGTTTGCAGGTTCTGCCTATGCTGGGTCCGGCACGTATAAGCCCGACCAACGCTGAAAGTCTCCCGACCACTCCTAAATAAAAGGCTGGGCTGGTGCCTTCCGCCCGTATAGTACGCATCTAAGCAGCGATTGAATGAATATCTGCAATGGAAACGGTGGCCTCCCTGCGGCTCTAAGATGACACTTGGCTTTCTAACACACGAAGAACGAATCTAGGCTTCGTCTGCGCGCCTACACTAGTATAAACATGCAAACAAAAAGGCGCACACGAACGCGAAAAAGACCACGCGTACGCGTTAATTTCGCGCATGCGCATTTACGCGCGCATAGGGACTGTTTTCCTAACTCCACAACTAAATAATCCCTGGGCAGAACCCTGTGTTTGCTTTGGACCTCGTCGTGAATAAAAACATACGCTAAAGTGCACTCACAAAACATTGCGAAAATAGAGTGGTGGGGTCCGAAACCAGGCATGTAAGTGCATCCTTACTTTTTTTAATTTCAACTTCTCAGCCTTTTCCTCCTTCTCACATCTTTTGGCATTTCTAGCCATTTGCTTTGATGAAAACTGTAAAAGGAGCAAAAATTATATAAACATGCTGAATAGCAGCTGAATTTTAGCTGACTTCAAGTGTCATAAGTGTGTTCACGAGGATGATGCAATAACCACTTAAGGTTGCATATATAGTACACACTGAATGCAACACATTAAAACAAGCATCAGCGAAGAGTATTCTAAATAATTTATTTGTGGTGACAGTTTTTGGTCCTAAAAGGCTGCGCAGAACTAACTGGGCTTTGCTCACGGTTGCAAGTTATGAAACAGAGGCCGTTGGCAAGTTCTGTTGTGGCAAAGCTCTATGCACATACGTCTTGAGCATCAACCATCAACGTTCTGGCTTCGCCGTAAGTTACCTACAGTTCTGTAGCGCTGTAGTCCTCTCTTCAGACCGCACCTTCACATATTATAGGCAAACCGAGTGTTTGAAACACAGCAGACTAGTCATCACAAAAGCGAATTTAATGTACACTTAAAGTGTATATGCTTCCCGATTATATATACAGTTTTCTACACCTCAGAAGTCATCTGACAAGCATAAATAACACTATGCGTGTGCTGTTCCATAATAGTTTAGCCTAATGCCTTAACAAATATCTTGCACATGGCAGATGGAGAGTAACAGACACTGTCATACTGCACCATTATGGGGATAGTCCCCATTAGTACACACATACATTATAAACTACCTTCAAATTGAAGAGATGTTCTTTTCAATAAATTGAGGGTTAAGTATCATCATGATGAATTTTTGTGCACAGGTTATACGTACCCTTCCTGTTATACATAGGAACAATATCGCTAGGAAATATCAACATATTATTACGACTCCTATTCATACATACAATATTGGGCAAACGGAGTCGAAGTATGCATGTGTTAAAATTAACGCGCTTTGCATTATCTGAAGCCTGTTCTCCTGGTGCAGTAGTTCTCAGTACAGTCCTAAGAGGATTGGCAGTATATCGGGCTAAATTCAGAAAAAAATTCTTTCCATCATTTCTATAATAATAGTCTGTTACATTTCCTTTAATCGAGCATCAAAGCCTTTTCATATACTCTAGTAACACCTCTGCGCGCATTTCCGTGTGGGGTTTACAATTGGACTGCTCACAGACACACGATCTACGTTTGTTACAGGTAGAGATCTCCCTCCGCTCGACCAAAGAATGCCAAGATTTATAATTAGCAGGCAGAGCACAGTCCACGGGGGCAAAGCTAAAGCCAACATACAAGAGTTAATGGCAGTGCCTGCGTAGACAACCCTAAACATACTAAGCCCCTAGGTAACACTGCAGCTCTTCAGGCACACGCAAAGACTGGGAGAGTTAGATCCTTATGTAGGCTTTCATTAACTCCCAGATACTTAGATTATAACCTTGAACAAGCAATAGGAAAATCTTCCACTCATAACTCACAACCTAACACAAACCATGCTTTCCTCCAACTTTCTAGACACACGAAACCCTAAAAATTCTTTCCCAAGAAACTCTCACAGCTTAGCAATTATCCTCAATAAAAATCCTGCTAATTTTAAAAGGAGGAGAGAATATAGGGATGGCATAAACAAAAGCATGGGTAAACAGATTGTGAAAATAATGATACTCGCGAGCCTGCCACACCATCCCTATATTTTTGCCTGGTGTGTCATTCTCAATAGGAGAGGTGGCACCAAAGAATGGGCTTTCCCACTCCTTACAACAGCATTGTCACTTGCCCTTACAAGCCACAGCTCCTGCCTAACATATTATGGTGACTGTCACACTGACTCACACACAAGCAAAATGACTCGGTAGAACTTCCACTGAGTGGGAAGTGACCGACGTGCTACGCTGACTGACAACTAGGCTACACTGCACTTACTATAGGAGAGGTATTGTACAACATCAACTTTTATGGCCTACACTACCACCACCGATCTATAACGTATACTTATACTTGTTTTCGCTGTGGATACTATCCATCTCTGTGGCGACCTCACGCAGCAGGACTCGTGCAGGGCAGGGTGATCCAAGGCGGGCTCGAAAACTCAAAAGCTGGATAGTCACATGACATGCATGACCGAACTTGTATGTCGTCATCATGACCCTATAGGCAATAACGCGTATATTATTATTATAATCGCCCCAGCTTCTCTAGCTATAAATTTGCTGGGATCACGGGGCGTTTTGGGGTCCCCCCACTCAGCCATGAAACTAATACCTTGATCCTGCCGTTCGGCGACGTCTCTAGCTAGTCACTGTTGCGTTGCGCATAACAATAATGTTGTCACCTTTTGACCTTTAGGTTCACTCTAGCGTAGGTTTATGGAACCTGAAACTGCTACGACGCCTGAGCCTCATATAACTTCCCTGCAACAGATACAGTCATCGTGTACTGGAGCGCTGATAACCTCTTTGCTCACCACCCCCTTTGATGTTGTTCGTGTCCGTTTGCAAGCCCAGCAGCAAGCTGCCTTGACTAAAGCATGCTACCTGATGGATTGCAGGTGCCTGGATGGTGTGACTCTTTGCTACATCACTCCGAAGGCCGAGCTTATTCTCCGAGACTAAATGGCACGATAGATGCTTTAATGAAGATTGCTAAATTTGAAGGAATAACATCATGGTGGAAAGGTCTCTCACCAACATTGTTGATGGCTGTTCCTGCTACAGTCATTTATTATACATTCTACGACCAACTGAAGGTCACTTTGGGATTTAAGTCACAACAAACTAACTTTCTAGCACCTGCGATTGCAGGATCCATTTCAAGGACTGTTGCTATAGCCTGCGTTACTCCACTGGAGCTTTTACGTACCAGATTCAGTCACAACAACACTATCGCTATCATCAACTGTGGCGTGTAATACATGCCTCTATTCACAATGATGGTCTCTTGAGCCTTTGGAGAGGGCTCTTTCCAACATTACTACGTGACGTACCCTTCTCTGTTTTTTACTGGATTAGCTATGAATTTCTAAAACATGAAATGGGCTCTCTTCAGCATTTCCACAACTCACAACTTGTACCTCTAATAGCTGGTGCAATTTCTGGAGCAACAGCAGCACTGGTGACAAATCACTCGATGTTGTAAAAACCCATATTCAAGTGAGCCTAGGCACAAGACGCCTTTCACTGTTAGAAGTTGTAAGGGATGTTGTTTCAGAACATGGAATTTCTGGACTCTACACTGGGCCTTGTACCACGCGCATAGCTAAATTGCTCCTGCTTGCGCAATTATGATTTCAACATATGAATCATTCAAGATATACTTCACAGAGAAAAACAGGGAAAAAACACTGCAATGATTGCATTATTGCTATTGTATTATGTTTATGTGATGTAATACTACTACTGAGCTATTGCTTGAAAATTGAATGTCATCATTGGTGTGTTGATGTATGGAATAAAGAACAAAAATAACCTTTGGTCTTTGTTGCAGAAGCATTATATTCATCCTACTTTTTTGGGCCTTATACTTTCCACCTATTATCTCTGCCAAGCAAAGGAGAACACTGGTAATTTGTTACATTCTTCAGCATACTATATGACGAGAGGTCCGAAAGAAGTAGTAACTATTGTAGATTGACATGTCACAGTGATATAGAAACCTCCACGACAGCAAGAAAATGTAGGCATGTAGGACCCACGAGCCCAATTCTGCACACACACGGTGTTGCTCAAGTTCTGTATCACCAACACCACCAACACTCTTCGGTGACAACGCACCGGTAAAAAATGAAAAGCTCCTCCACATGGCCTACCCTAGTCCAATGGCACCGTACATCAAGCAAGAGCAGAAAAATACGACTAATTTTTACGCCTGTGCAATTTCCAGCGTAAAGGGACATGGTGAGTCCAGATATGCCACATGTTCTTGACAAATACTGCAGTAGTGATAACAAGGTGGTCTCCACTGCATCCCAAACTCTGAAGGAGTTACTGAACTATCACCCATCCCTGGACTCTCGTAGCATTAATTTTTGGCACACTACCTGGATGTACAAACCAGCCATGTAGGATTAAGACGATGGTGAACCCCTATCCAAATGCAAAGGCGAGTGTGCCAAGACCGCAGAAAGGAAGCAAATGGCGGTCTATACAGTCGCGGTAAGAACAAAAGTACAAAATAACTCAACCAACAACAAAAAAAAGGAACTCATACGCTACAACAGAAGCACTTCATACACCAATGTGTAGTAACGGGTTCGACGCTTACACCCCGGAAAATGCACGCAGATAAGGATACCCCTAGTACAGGAATTTGCATCAGTCCGCGAGGCGAGACCGATCACGCCAACAACAAAGATGTCACATTTTTCCTCGCTCGACTGCAGCTCGCGAATGACCCAGAATAGAGAGACAAGACAATTATATAACGGGTGGGTCTGGTCACTCAGCGTGTTCGGACGACGTACTCCACAACGTCAAGGGCTGGCACACGTACCGTGCAGTGAGGCAAGAACAAACCCGGCCCCGCGCCTGCCCGCGCCGCGCCAGCCCGCGTCTTTGGCAGCGGCGGCGCGCCGGGGGCGCTGGTCTCAAAACTATCAATGACGTGATTCGCTGGGAGGATCCGGAGGCGCGTCGGCGCGCACCGGATCGATCGGAACGAACATTTGTGCGCACATGCGTGAAAGAGGGAAGAGCCACACAGCGCCAGCTATAATTATAGCTACGCTCTAACACACACAGCGCGCACTGTCGGTGATAAGCACGCGAGTCGGGACATAGTTAGCAGTAGTCCTGTCCCCAGTTGTTCCGACGACAAAAGCACGATCGAGAGTGCAGCAACCTTGAAGCCGAAGCAAAGAAGCGATCAGAGCGTTTGTTACGTGTTACTAACGAATTCCAGGGTACGCGCTGGCCGCTAATTTTCCTCCCCTCGATATCCCTTCCTTCCATCTCACGCATGCGCACAAAAGTAAGGTCTACGAAAGAACCCTTCAACCCGTGGTGGTGGAACAGTTTGTTTATCTCTGAGGTGGGCTAATCTGGGGGTCGTTGTGTTTTTTGATGGAAGACTTATCGGAGGGCGTGAAAGTTGCGAGGGAAAGTGCGTTAGTAGGGAAGTACGATGAATCAGTTGGATTTTATACTCGGGCTCTTCAGACCATTACTGAGTGTGTCAGGCAAATCCAGGAACCTGACAAGAAACTGAAATGGAGAGAGGTAGGTTATTTTGTTAAATCGCTGTTTTTCTGCATCAGCGATGCGCGCAATAAACTAGAATGGTGTTTAGAAAAACGTGCGATGTGGAGGCGGCAGGCAGCACTGGGTGTCATCTCTCGATCTCTGCGCCTAGACACTTACGCGCCCCCGCGCGAAAGGAGGTCGATTGTGCTCAACCAGCATGTGTATGGGAATTTCGTTCTAATATGGCGCGATAGTCATGGATTGTAGCATAGATCTGCACTTGTGCCCAGAGCAACCACCACCTTTATGTCACATGATGTTTTAACTAGGTGCCACGCCAGGATAATTTTTGCGTTTGCCATACCGTCACCAGGACATCGAGAATTATCTACGGATCCTAGACATATTTCACGTGGTAGCCCTCACGCCATGCGCGCCGAGGTGTTATCATTAACATTTTGGTGAACCTTTTTCGACCACTGTGTGCCTATTAAGTAGTGGTGTGCATGCAGTAGAGTTCAATGACTGTGACACTCTCTATAAAATATAAGTTTTGAATAACGTAGTATTAAGACTGGCGAACGAATTCTGTAGAGAGATCAAAGCAGCATTGTAAAAACTGGTTAGTTGAGTGACATTGAACTAAATATAGTCAAACGATTCAAAAACTGAGGACCTGTCAGAGAGGGCATGATTGCTACGCAGTTATCATACGTGCACTAGAAACGAAGCACTAACTGCACTCATACGAGTAGAGATTTCGTCGGCTTGGAGATGAAATTTAGCACGAGCAACGAAATGTCAATTTTAAGATGTGCATCATCCCATTGTACTAATCCATCACATGTTTGTCTGGCCAGCAGCCGTGCTGCATAACAATGTAAATAGTCAACGGTCACAAGCTCAAAACGTCTGCTATGTTGTTATCACACCAAATTTCACCTGCCACCTAACCTAGCCACCCGACACAGACGACCCCCAGGGTAAATAATAAAAAAAGAGGTCAACAAAAGAACCTAGAGTAGAAGTAACCTCCCCCCCCCCCCCCAGTTCCCCCCGGTCTCGGGTCCCGGTCGACCCCCCTCCCCCTCTGTGTGCCGCGTCCCCAGCTCCCGTCTCTCCCGCGCTAGTCTCGCCCCCCGTAGCTAGCGAGTGTCCCGACTGAAAATGACAAGTTCCTCAAGTGTGTCTTATAGCGCACGGATTTGGTAATGTTAGCGCTTCGAGTCCCCGGCTGGTACGGAAAACGTAAAATTACGATCCCGGCACCAGTACTTTAGACACAGGTATTTTTAAACCTAGCATCTGATTGGGTTACCCGTTTCCCGAACATGCTGATTCAGCACAACCAAGACATTCGACCTTAAAGTTTATTCAGACCCTCTTTGGCGCAGGAGCACGTGAGGGTCTGGGACAAGACTAGCACTGGTTGTAAAAGAGGAGGTCTGACCCGATCACGTGAACGTGAATATGCCAAGAATTCCAATCTATGTCGCCGGAAAGTAGAGGCCAGTGGACGCCAGTTGCACGACGACGGCACAAAAAATTGAACGTGGACTTCACGCACACAACAATTGTCACACACGGTCAACACCAAAACACACAGCACCACACGTCGACAAATCAGCACTGATTGCGTTCTAACGAGAAAATGGAACCGTCCGTACTAGAGCGGTCGCAGCACGTAGCTTTACCGCTGATGCTCTAATTTATAGTTTCACTTTTGCGATACAGTAACCGTACGATGTGTGAGAAAAGAACGGACGTCTAAGTTCCTCGTCGCGGAGATCTCTGGCTGAGAAAGGATAGTGGTTAGTATCATGCACTGAAATCGATGTGTTTTGTGTGCTCTACACCACATCCGCAACAGACCCTGGAACGCCTCTTTTCTTCACAACCGCGTTCGCTCCGGGCTGAACAGGCGAGAGCCGAGGTGGATTGTCAAATCTACACAGCTAGGTGCTAGTATGCTGCCCCTCTTAAGACACCACATTCACAGCTCTGTGTAGCCACCACTTTCCGTGAGCGACCGAGCAAGACTCTCAGCTAACCGGGAAAAGAGCTCGAGGGCTGTTGCACAGGTCTCGTCCACACGAGAACACCTGATATCAGTCATGCATACTACCCTCTATCCGTTCTCGCCCAGATCTCTCCGCGCAGGACCTCGACATCTCCTGTTAGTGAGACAGGCATGGCGGTCCTATCCTCCAGGTGCCGCGCTCCCACTGCTCAGACTCCACGTCGGTGCGTCAATCATTCCGCCCAGTACTGTGCCCAATGACAAAGCTCTCATACAGCGGACACATGTCCCTCCACTGCATGCCAGTTGAAGGCAGCTCCCACCCAGGAGCCACAACAGACAACATCTATAAGGCCAGAGGCCCTTGTGAGCCACAAGCTGTAGAGAGATCCAGTCCCCCTCTGACCTGGGTGTCTGGCGTACATACACGACAGTGCTCACCCCTGACCACCAGACGTGGCAACCTGTCCTCGCCTACGGGCGCTGTTGTCAGGAGGCTCAGCGCCATGTGGCCAGGATGACCGAGTATGACTAAGATATCTCGCCAGCATGCAGCGCTGACCGTGCGTGCCGTGGAATGAGCTCAACGCTAGCTACACACGCCTATACCTCATGACTACCGCTCGGCACACAGTCAAGTGTCTCTCGTGTGTTGATGTCACGATGCGCAGACTCGGTGGATGCCGGCTTC
The DNA here is from genome assembly GCA_030341885.1 of Geodia barretti. NCBI lineage: Eukaryota > Metazoa > Porifera > Demospongiae > Tetractinellida > Geodiidae > Geodia > Geodia barretti. The sequence continues at coordinate 29,282 of CASHTH010001212.1, read as the reverse complement.
CTCGTGCCCTCCATCCTACTCCCAACCACCATCGTGGCCTCATCATCGGGAATCACTAGCTCTCTTCCCCTCCTCCCTCACTGGCCGCCTGCTCTTTCCCTCCTGCTCCCTCTGGTATATATATCTGTGCCCTTGCAAGCAATGCGCAGGGGGGCACTAGAGACCAAGGAGTGCGATGAGACTACCGGTGGAAGACCGGATGTAATACACATGCGGCATGCCATATGCAACATGACAGTGGCTAATACCAGATACCTTTACGCTATCATCATGGCGATGCTCGAACAGCACCACCTCATTATCAGCAGACAGGCGTAGCGCACAGCGTATTGCGGTTTCTACGGGAGCCTCCCACTCCAGCCACTGCCCAGGCAAAGGTGCCGTCCAGCCCTCAGCATGTACTCACCATCACCTTCTACGGATCGGTAGTTACCGGAGGTTACCCTACGTAACGCAGAGTACCGCCATGATGCGAGTGGGGCTACGGAGTTGTCAGCAGCCAAATGGAAATATCCAGGTAATATCAGTTTCTTTTTTAATCTAAACTACCGATAGTAACATCAAGCTAGTTAATATTACGCATGGCCACGCCACCCAAAAGCCAACGCATAAGGCGCGCTACTTAGTGCTATAGTCAGGACACCCAACCTCACGTGGTCCGGTTCTGTGCGACAGCCTACAACAGCAGACACGCTACAGGCACCCTGCGAGTTATTCTTCACCCTGTACTACCCCATTTCTATATTGTATGTTATTGTTCACCCATCAAAGCAGCGAAGCTGACATGTGGTCACGTGTGACAAGGCAGCTTGATGTGTGACGGATGTGGATACCTGCTGCAATGCCATCACACCTACCACAGACGGACTACTCACTTGTAGGGCATGAATGACCCCATATCCATATCAGCAGACAGCGTATGCGGCTTTGGCGGTCTACCCACTAGCCACGCCCAGGCAAAGGTGCGTCCGCCCTCGCATGTACTGAAATCCACAATCACCCTCCATACACGGATCGGTCGATTTTATACGGAGGTCACCCTACGTACCAGAGTTCAATCCATTGATGTGGATGCGGGCAATAGATTAGCCCCTCAGCAGCAGCCAAATCGAAATTCCAGGTAAATATATCAAACCACTAGAGTGTTATCTATGATACTACTTGTTGTTCAAAAGCTTCAGGGCTTCTCCTGAACTTGCTAATGGTAGCACACATGAGATGAAACTTGGTATGCATGCACGTTACATCATTTCCTGACGACCACATATTGTTCGTGAGTGTGGCACTAAGGTGACGATGAAGACTTCTGTAGTGGCTGGAGCTCCCTGATCAACCGCTTTGTGCCACTGCCATTGCCTCAACGTTTACTACTTTAGGTGGTGGAACCCGGAAGCTGCTGACTGTGTTGCCCGGGAGAGGCATCGGCCAGTTGATTAGCTCCACCGCTCACGTGTCAAATGTTGGTTGTAAATAGGCCTTTTCCTTTGTCTAAGATGATGGAATCTACATGCGTCAATGTGACGAAATAATGCTTTTTGACGTCACATCCAGAGTAAATTTTTTCGTTTGTGCGCCTGGATAGAATGTATGGTAGTCTACGGCAATAGCGCATGGTTTTGGACAGCGCACATGTGCTGTCCTGAGCTCAATCATCTATTTAAACGGTAACTGTATGAATAACATCTGCTCTCTGCCTTGTACTTTGTTCGGAGACAAACAAACGTCGCCCGTTCCAGCGTGATGATACAGCGCGTGAAGTTCGCTACTGGACTTAGACTTTCTCTGCGTGTTGGATTGACACACAAGACGGTAAGAGATTGATAAAACTAGTAACAGAACTCGGCGAGTTAGTCATGTGGTTGCTCTCCTCGTGTGTGTTAGAAACTTCTCATTGCATGTTACACAAGTACAAACAATGAGGTGTGAGATACATACTAGGTGAAAGCCTACACATGTGACGACCATGTTGCGCATAAACACCTAGACTCCCGTACATGTATACCATTATATTAGGATGCATATAAGAAGGGTTCAGGGGGAGAGGGGTTAGAGAGTGATCAGGTGACTGTGTTCCTGGAGCACCATATTTTGAAGGACTCCAGGAGAGTAGTTCGAATTACGATGCCACAGAGGGTTTCGATATCCTTACGAGGACAGCTGATTGCTGCTGCAAGGGGATCGGAGTCGGAGGAGCCCAGCATTCCCCGAGAACCCACCTCAACTGTAATCAGCTCAGTCCTGTAACCCGCTGCCCTCCCAGCTCCACCAGGTCCTGGTACTTCGCTTTTTTAAGCTCACAAGCTTTAGCTATGAGCGATTCGTAGCTGATCGTCAGCTCAAAGAGCCATAGCTTTCTCTGACGCTCACACCACCACACGATGTCGGGTCTTAAATTAGTTGGAGTGATGTGGTGGGGGAAGCTGTAGTTCCGTGTGGGGAGGTTGATAGTGACTGAGTAGTGAGGTGGTAGAGATGCCTCGATGAAGTCTTTAGGACACTGTCATGCCTCTCACTGTACCTCCGAAGGCCCATCGCAACCTGGCAAGTGTTGAGAATGTTGAGAAGAGACTGCCGGTGCTCTTGGCACAGGATGCAGTTGTCCCTAGTCTTCTTGCCCCACATATGGAGGTTGGCGTTGGTGGGGAGAGTGTTGAGGGATGCGTTAAGAGCAAACTTGAGTGGCTCTGGTGGTAGGCCTTGCACTGCCTTCACCCACAGTTCAGGTGAGGTCTCTTCCCATGATCTGGCCATCTCACCTCTTGTGCAGGGAGCTGGCACAGGACCTGATGTCTCTTGTCCATCTCCTCCTCTACAATGAATGTCTTGGCAGCTCTCAACATAGTACGCCGACTTTGGGACTGATCCCCGGACAGCAGATCCTTCACTAACTGAGCAGGCTTGAACTTCCTTCTCCGAACCCTTCTCTCCTCCTCCAGACGAAGCTCTGCTGCCTGCCTCGCACCCGGATCACTAGATGTTACCAGCTGCACCATACGGGTGGCCTGCATCTTTTTGTAGAGGTCCACCAGAGAGGGGAGAGCTAGGCCACCTCTCTTAGCTGGGAGGAAGAGGATGGAGATGTTGGACGATCTAGCCAGGCCAGCCCATTTCTTGATGGCCTTGGTCGCCAGTGGCTGTAGCTCTCGCTCCAGCCAAGAGATGGGCAGGTCCTCAACTGTCAGGGGCCACGACAGTCTGGGACAGACTCCGTACCTGAAGAGGCGTAGCTTCTGCTGGCGTGTGAGGGGGGTAGTGTCGATCGCCTCCACCATCCGTTGAAGGTTACCCTTAACGGACAACCTTGCTTCCTCATTATTTCTGTAGACACGCACTGGCATGCCCAGGAACTTGAAGATGTCGTCCTCGACAGGTGGAATGGTTTGACCACCAATGGAGAGATTTGGGGTGATCCTCCTCCCCGTCGATGCTTGGATCACCAGGGACCTGCACTTTGGCACCTTTGCCTTGAGTTTAGCCCACTTCAACCATCGCTGGACTATGTCCAGAAGGTGTTGACACCCGGCATGGAGCTACTGACAATGCAGGCATCATCTGCATAGAGTAGGTGGTTGACAGGGGCGGGGGAAGAAGGGAGAGGAAATCCAAGGTCTTTCCTCAAGCAGAGAGTGTCTGAGAGGGTGTTCATCACCGTGGCGACACTGAGTGGATCCCCCTGGTAAAACACCTATCCTGAGGGGGACAGGTGCCGTGGACCACTCACTGGAATAGATGGTTGCAGACAGACCAGTGTACCATGACTGAAGCAGTCTGCAGAACTCTGGAGGGGCGTGGTAGTGAGCCAGGGAGAACTGGATAAGGGAGTGATGAACACTCCCATATGCGTTGGCAATGTCAAGCCACGCTATTGCCAAAGAACGTTTCTTCTGCCTAGCTGTCTTGATGACTGCTGCCAGCTTAGCCTGATGCTCTGTGACTCCAGGGATGGTGGGAAGGAATGCCTTCTGCAGGTCAGAGTTGGGGTAATTGTTTGCACGCATGTGCCTCAACCATCTCTGCTTCAGGATGCCCGAGAGCAACTCGCTGATGCACAGAGTGAGGGCAATCGGGCGGAAAGTTTCTGGTGATGATGGATCTTCCCTCGCAGAGCTCTTCGGAATTAGCTTGGCAGCAGCCACTTTCCAGGCAGACTGGACAGCACCCTCCATGATGACACTATTGAAGAGATCGAGAAGGGCTGGATGAATGGAGGGACATCTCTTCAGGATGGTGTATGATATCCGATCAAGGGGGGAGGGGGCAGACGAGGATTTGGACTTCCTGATCACTCGAGTGAGCTCCTCAGGAGAGACTGGCGACATGTCCATGGAGCAGTCTGAGACGGGGGAAGGGGGAGAGGACATCCATGATGGCGTTTCAAACTGATGAGGGCTGGACATGTAGACCTCCGAGAAGAAGGAATGAGCAGCCCTTGCAGAAAAATTCGGAGTGGACTGAGAGGTGGTGTCCCCATCCAGAAGGCACTTGGCGTACCTCCAGAAATTATGGTGACACTCCTCTCTGACAATGCTCGCTTCCTTGTCCTGGAGTCTACGAGATGACTTCCGCTTCAGCTTACTGTGTTCACGGAGGAGGGAGAGGAAATTGCCAGAGAGGGACTGGATGGTGGACACACTCTCTCCCTGCCTCCTTACTCTTCGAAGGGCCTGTCGAGCCTCGTTCTTGAGGCGAGTCACTCTCCTCAGGGTCCTGTCGTGCTGCCTCGGCCTCTTCTTAGGGCGAGGAGGGTTCCTAGTTCCATATCGGCCTGCCATGATGTCATATATGCCATTAGTTAGGATGTTGTTCTTCTCTTCTATGGTGGTAGCTTGCAGGACAGATGGAGTAATAACAGATAGAAGTAAGTTTGCTTCATCCCACTCCTCAGGTGACTTGGGCAGCCTGAGGGACTGCTTGGAGTGCGGGAGTGTAGATGGGACTTGGTTTGCGGTTCGGTAAGCTGTAGAAACAGCTGATGTCTCATGCGAAGAATTCAAATTTCCGGGTTGCGTCGTACTGCAATTTGAATGAGACGTCGCGGAATTTGAATTTGCGGTAGGGAAGATGGTATTCATGGAGCTGGAGGGCGGGGCACTCTGCTGATCTTGGACATCGCGGCAGGTAGCGCTGACCCATAGGTGCGTGTCGAGGCACTTGAAACTCCGGCCGCATTTTTGAGACCTTCCTCGAGTAGTTGCCATGTTCCGTTGAGTAGCGTTGCTTGACGGGTTGTTTCGTGTAGTGCAAAGCAGTAGTCCAGTATACCACAAGACTCCTCGCTGCAAATCCTCGCGAATGGCGATAAAGATGTTTAGATTCACTTGGATATGAGTCGAGTATAGAGGACTAACAGTCAGAGCTCTTTCCAACCGACTGTCTGCGCCGCGTAATTTTCTCTCTCTCTCTCTCTCTCTCTCTCTCTCTCTCACCCATTCCTCAGTGCCTCTCCTTCTTCCCCTAATCAGTTTTGTTTGGTTGAAATAAATGCCTGTACAAGTACCGTGATATTACCAGAAGAAGCTGCACAACAAACTGATTTTGCTGCAACCTATCAACAGACCAAAGCGAAAAAGTAGTGGAACTCAAACGCAAACACCCGTACTTCACACGGGTCCAAGGCCAGCTTACTATCACATAGAGAAAGTGGTGTGGCTTTGTGATTTATACCATAAAGGGGCTCTCTGTAGAGCGCATTGAATACGACTCTGAATTTTCGAATAATAAATTACTTTCGAAGTTAATAACATTTTATGATTGTTTGCTTTTGCCCCTCTATTGTCTCACCCATGCATTTAAAGTACATGATCTTAGACTACTCTCATAATCATGTCATTTTTGCATACATACTCTATTTCGTCATCACTAGGCTCCGTGTCTGCATCATCGTCTGATTCTGTGTCAAAATACACAATCAAGTACTCTTCCACTTCATCAACTTTTTCAATCGGCTTAGAGGAATAAGGATGACTTGAAAGTAACAGCCATGCACATGCACAAGCGATTTGGTTCGCAATCCTTGACAATGTTATGTGCTGTGTCCTCCAGGCTCCTGCCTTCGGGCCATCGGAGTCCATGGTCGTTTCGCCGAGTAGCTGTCTCATTCGCCGCAGAAATTGAGATTGCTTGCAATCGCCGATTCTATGCGTGGACGAGCTGCGTGTCGTAGGGGTTCTCCAGTACATCAGTATAGTGTCGCGTACCTCGGCGGCGAACTCGGGGGAGAGGGTGGCTACAACATGGTCGTACTGCGCTGTGCTGCAGCGGGTGGAGCAATTGTGGCACTCAAGGTTTTAGCTGGTTACTGATATTGTTGAACTGAATAACAACAACAATTAAATTGCGAAATGCCTTGGCGGACGTGTGTGTGCTTCCCTAGAGAAGGTTCCATGTCAAAGCAAATTTGAGGAAAGACTGCCTATATACACAGTCTTCTGTGTGAAAAGGCTGCAGGCGAGGTAAGCATGCTACCAAGTGGGCATTTTTTCGCTGTGCATCAAATGCATGTTTATAGGCTTACAGGATTAGAATATCTGCGCATGCGCGAACAGATTATGCCGCACGAAACGCAGGTGCGGAGTACACGCATGTGTTTGACTTCTAATGGGGTGGCTATGTTGACCTACACGTGGTCTCTACCAGGTCGCTGAGAGTCAGTAACGGCTAGCTACCCCACTACTAGATGACATGCATCTCGAGGTAAGCCCGTGCTGATTTTGCAATATTGCTCGTCACTTGGTTTCGCACCGTAACTCCCGAACAACACAGCAGTTTCAGATGTAACCCCACATGATTTTATACGTCTATCCGATGCTCAAATATGTGGTATCGTTTGTGATAGTGATTGATTGCTCAGGAAGAAGGTATCCTGCGGAGAGACAAACAGACATACGCGACCAAGTATAACAGTAACCTCTTGTAACTCCTGAACCACTGAGAAACCCCACATGTTGTTTTACCGTTTATCCGGACGCTCAATCATGTGGTATCGGTTGTGGATCGATATGTGAAGGCGGAGATAGCTCGGGGACAGCAGACACACATGACAACTACAATAATCCTCGCTGCGCATGCGCCGAGGTTAATGAATTTAGAAATCTTACGTTTGTGTTTTGACCATATAAATCAGACTGATATGTCCGAAGTGAATCTTGATTGAAAGTGAACGTAAAAATGTATGGCATATTCAGGATGACCTGTGTCACCCTCTAGTTCCAAGTACCACCTACTTAGTGACCTCTGTAAGCTCCCTATCAAGAATGCTGTTGTTGTACGAACATGTGGTTCATAATTAACCCTCGGCGCGCATGCGCAGCAAGGTTACTGTAGTACGTTGTGTGTCTGTCTGTGTGTCTGTCGACGTACTATCTCGCACTATAGCTGACGATGCGCTTATGAGCGATACAACAGCTTGTAGACGTACATGGGCGCTAGAAAAATAAAAATGCGATTGTGCTGAAGCGACTTCGCGTTCGAGAGCGACCAAACTGGCACGTGCGCGGACAGCGTTGCGTGGCCCACACCCAATCAATAAGCGTGCGCATATGCGTGTATAGACGCTATTATGCGCTCACTTCCACCTGATCCGCTTGCTCTGTGTACTTTGGAGGCACAAGAAGCCACAGCGAAGGGTGTGTATCGACTCCCGCATGCTATCTACTACTGTAGCTAGCCAGTGTCAGACTCTCCGCAAGCTACTAGCGGGAGACCGCGAGTAAATGCCAATCGCCCCAGCCCATCCATTAGCGGTACCGCGCATACGCAGTTCGCCGAGGGTTTGCACTTTAGTGCTTTTCATTGTAATATGCAAGCATACTCCATGTGTGGTACCATTAGCAAGTTTGAGGAGTTAATTAAAAATATGAAGAAAATTGCCTGAGGCTATTGTTGTTGTGTAGGTAACAAGTAGTTGTCATGTAAATCATGTCATACGCATGCGTACCAACTTTTATATCGATGTGTTGTACCGTTGGCAAGTTATAGGAGTCAAGATGTAACTATTGCCTGAGGCTCTTTGTTGTTGTATTGTTGTGTTTTATAGTGGTCATTATGTGTATACAAACTTTCATTGGCGCAGCTCTTAGCATTTTATTGTGCTTTTTGTTGTTGTTTACAGTAAGCAATTAGTTGCACATGTTGTTATCGATATGTACATTTGTACAAAATTTCATGGCTTTATCTGTTTTAGTTTTTTTAATTACGTTGGTTTAAGAAGAAGAAAAACAAGATGAGGAACAAACCTATCATAGTCCCATACATCAATAATGCTAGTAGGTGCCAATCCCTATGTACTAAGTAATACCATACTTAGCAATAATTGGAGCCACAGTTTGTCAGTAGCATGATCTTTTGATATTTTTAAGCCGTAGGTCCTGACTACTGTAATGTTGAATGTTTCATACTTCACCTAGGCAGGGATATGCAGATATTCAAAAAGTGCATAAATATAGCTTTCATTTGATACGTAGTTTGGTATTCATACTTCAAACATGGAAATGCGCTGTGAATTGTCGCCTATTTCCAGGTGATAAGGGTGAAGCACCACGTTAGTGTTTAAAGTTCCTTGCATTTTCCGAAGTGGAGGATGTAACAGAGACTGTCATTGGCAGCAATGTACAGTGTTAACACTTGTCAAGTTAGTTACAGTTCTTGTGTGTGTATGCTTCTGTTTTTTTTGTAGACACTTGCTCTCCTCACCCAAGAGCTGGACTTGGTGAAATCTCTCAGTTCCACATTGTCATCTTTTAAGAGTGATGCATCTGGGATGGAACACTCTAAAAGAGAAAATAATATGTCAGTGGACCCAAATGTGTGGCCACCATCAACTCCTACAGAGAGTAGTAAAAGGTAAAATATACGCGCAAAAATAACCACAAAGGGCGTGTATCGACTCTTGCATTCTATCTTCTAGTGTAGCTAGCCCCTGTCAGACTCTCCGCAAGCTGTACGTACTAGCATGGAGACCAGGAGTAAACGCATACTCATAACCCAGCCCATCCATAAGCGCTACTGCAGATGCGCAATGCGCCTAGGTTTGTGCTTTCCATTAACCGTCGGCGCGAATACGCAGCAGGAGTTACAGTACTTGGTTTGTGTGTGTGTGTGTGTGTTACCACGTTTTCTGCCAGCCCAATAAACTATGCCAATAGGTTCGGTGCTACACTGGCTAGATTTTAAAAGTGGCCGATTTTCATAAACTGCGTTTGAAAGTTATGGCATGAAACGCAAGTGAACATGCCAATATGGAAATTAGCACAGGCTTACCTCGACAAGATGTGCTTACTCTGTGTAACTTGGAGGCTCAAGAAATCTCAACGAAGGGTGTGTATCAACTCCCGCATGCTTTCTACGGTTGTAGCTAGCCCGTGTCAGACTCTCTGCAAGCTACTAGCGGAAGACCACGAGTAAACCCATATTACGGCCGAGTCCATCTATTATCGCTATAACTCTTGCGCAGTTCGCTGAGGGTTTGCATTTCAGTGCTTTTCAAACCCTCGGCACGCATGCGCAGCGAGGGTTACTGTAGCCATTCTGTCGGTCTGTCTGTCTGTCTGTCCGCACGAGTTCTCGCACTACAGGCTACGAGGCGGCCAATGAATGGCACCAACGGGTTGTGAACAACGAGAAGATGGATATTAATATGGCGATTTTCCTGAAACGACTGTGTTCCAGAGATATGGCTTTAAAACAAGCGAAAAAGCCAACGTGCGATCGATCGCGCACGCTCCCTCTCCGGCAGGCTATATAGTGCGCACGCGTCATGTCAAATATTCGCCGGCGCATGCGCTACGCCACGTTGATTGTATATTATACGATCCACGGGCTTCTGTCAGTTTTGATTTCGTTTTCAATGGATAAACATGCTGAGCAAGGTATGTTCGCAATGTAGCATAATAGTTCAGTTGGCGAGCAGTTTGTGGCTGCGGCCTTGTCTTCTCATCTATGAAACGTCTGGCGAGAGCATTGAAACACAGAAGAGCGAATAAAGCAAATATGAGAGCCTCTGAAAAACCTGAGCCATTTCTCTAACCGCTAATGCAACTAGCTACCCTGTGTTACGGCGAGACTCGTGTTACTGGCTCAGTCGATGACGCACTGCCCAGCATACAGAGATGCTACAACTCGCGTGTTTAGCGCCGATGGTTTGCACTTTAGTGCTTTTCATTTTATAAGTGGTTGTGTCGCACAAATTTCAGCCAGTCTTGGGTCCCGCTGTGTGTGAAATGGAAGCAACCTCGCTAAAGAGGGTGTGAGCATTGGCATTCGATGTGTCAAAATAGGTTTTCTCAGCTGGCTGATAATGAGTGTTAGGGTGCAACCTTTGTGCCTCAAGTTTGTGAAAATGTTAGTTGAAAGGTAAGTAGGTAAGTGCTGAGAACAAGAAGGACAGCAAACCAAGTGTCGCTACATGGAATTTCTCAAGGCTTTGTAGTGAAAGTAAGCAAAGAGAGGTAGGGCGCTTTTGTGCACGCTCTATATTGATGGACAGGAATTGTGGGATAGGGAAGGAAAGAATTCCTGTTGGTTACCAAATGGTTTTACCTCCAGATCTCATTATACGAGTGGCCTGCCCTCTCTAGGTTGGACATGGTATACTTTATAACGTTATCGGCTAATTCCAGGGGCGTCCCCCAAACTCTGGGATGTCGACATTTTGGTAGGTAGATAGGCCACGGCATCACTGCAGGAACTTAACAGCACGTCCGGACAACACTGATGCACACACACTCAAACTTCGTACTAACCTGGCCCTCCTCCTAATTCTCTTATCTGCAAGGTGTGTGCACTTTGGCTATGCTCAATGCTGCTTTTGTAGGCACCAGGCAAGCATTGCGTTACGATAGCTACTTGCAAGTGAGTCTTAGCATAGATTAATGTTCTTAGAGAATTAGAAATGCAACTTTCTCCCTTAAACCAATATTACATTATGTATGTATGAGCCATTTGCTATATAGGTCATCTCCTGCAAACATTGCCTCCGAACTTGAATATTGATTTTACAAAAGTACGAGGTGCACAGACTGAATTGTCTTAGCAATCTGTTAACATTGTACGTAGGTAAAATATTTATTTGTATATAAATATACATTTTCTTTTTTACGTCAGCAGGGACTCCCCGACAGGCAAACTCCCTAAAATAAAGAAAGTCAACCTTCCAAGTCTGTCTAAGCAATGTTAGTGCTATAAGATACTATCACTAAGTACAGTAGCATTGCTGAGTAATGGACCTAAATGTCTAAAAACACAAGTTCCAGTGTCTATGTACAGCCTCAGAAAATATTACTTCTCTCGAACTCTTAAGGGTAACACACATGGAGAATATACGTATGTATTCGTATTACACGACAACACTACCAATGGAAAGCACTAAACTGCAGACCCTTGGCACAAAAATAAACATGAAGGTATTAGACCATGTGATGCCAAGAGAAAAAAGATGCGGAGCTCTGGACAGCTGTTTCAGGCGTTGGCACCACAACTTCACTCTCCGGCATCACGAGTTTATAAAGGCTACCAGGAGCACAGCACTTGTGGTTCTGAACTAATGAGATTCATCCCTTGCCACTGGTATGTGCTGCTGACCATGCCAAGACATTCATGGTTTGGAGCCTAGGCCCCTCCCTACATGCACATGTTGATGCAAACCTGTTGAAACAATATGCATATACATAATGCACTGATGGGTCGGGCCACGCCATGCGGTTTTGACGGAGCCTTTTTTCGCTCGAACGCAGGCCGGCCAGTATGACCAGAGCAACGCCAGAATGAATACACACCTTCAGGGTAACTCATCCTGCAGCAGCAGTGCTCGAATTAACCTCTGGTAAACGGACAATTTCTGGTCAATTATTGCGCGTGTATGGTCAAAGTTCAGGTTGAGCGGCAAGGATGTCCGGGACGAAGGCATCCTTGTGCTGTCACTACCGACGAGACACCCTTCACCTGTGTTCCTCCCACGAAATGTGTGAAGTTAACAAACGTACAGCGGACAAGTTGTTAGCCGAGTATGATAAAGAGCTAAACACATCCGTTTGGCATAGGTATGAGCTAGTGTGGCCGTGCTGAAGTGCGCGGTATGCGCACGGTTCAGAACAAGGCTAGATCAATGCGCAACTATTGTTCAGCATTTATCGATGGTACAACTGACGTTTGCACCTCAACGTTGAAGGAGTACGCTAAAACATACATACACATTTGAGCAAATGTCTCTGTTCAAGAAGCAGCAATCTAGAATACGCACTAATTGCTAGTGCGCTTACTAATCTGTGACGAGCGGTCAAAGCAGAGAACAGAACGCAAGTTTGAGGTTTCGTACATGATATTAAAAAGAGAAGTTTGCATTTAACCTCTCTGTAACTTGGATGAGAAAAACGGTGTTGACTTGGGTCCAGGCTATGGGAACGATCACGCCTGCCGCCACCTTGATTGATTACATCCCCCGTGATTTCCAGCAGCAACTAGTAGCTGCACTAAATCAGCGTCAATTTTTCAGCCGCCAAGCGAATAGTAGCACTGACACAGGAAATACAGAGAATGAGCTTTTCTTGTACTTTACTTTAATCCCCATTCCACAGGTGGCAAAGTCCATGTGAGGATAGATATCTTACTGTTAGGGAGCTTGGTAGTGGCACTGCTTCTGGTCTGTTGGAATGCCATGAGAGGGCCCTCCAGTATTTGGGCATTGCTGATTGGGAGCAAAAGATGATTGGTCTGGGGTGTGGTGGGTGCAGTGCCAATATGGGGGAGAGGGGACTCTGAGGTTTACTTCAGCAGAGGCTTCCGTGGGTCGTAGTTTTCTTGTGCTTAGCTCACAGGCTTCAGCTCTCCCTGAAGGATTCACTGAAAAATACCTTTTTCAGTGTAGTTGATGAGCTCCTCCTCCAGGTTTATTATGCGTGTTGAAAAGAGCTCCAAGAAGTAGTAGACGAGCTCAGAGCATAGTTAGAGCCTAGTGAACTCTCTCTACAAGGGGGTAACCGCCCTCTACATGCTTGTGGCACAAGGTTTGTTGATGAAGTAGCTGCTGTAGGAAGTGTCATTGACCGATTTGGTGCCTACCTTGCTCACCTGTAGTCTCGGGGAGTTCCTGGCCGTATGGTGCCACCTATGCCAAGTGTAGCATGGCTTTCGCTGGCAGCAAGCAGTTCAACAGGGGGTGCTCAAGTCAGTATGAAAGCTCTGATCATAGGTTACAGTGGATTACCTTTATAGACGACAAGGGAGACAGAGTGACGGGGCTGGTGGTGAACTGTGCAGGACAACAATCAGTGTGACAACAGTATTTGCACAGTATATGGTTGTTGGTGCTGTAAGGCTCAGGTAACGTGGCACACACACTGCACACATGCATTCAAAACTTGTAAGGGCAGGAGAGACAGAGATACTTTCCCATGCTGTTGCAATCCCTGGCAAGACATGGACCGCTGCCTTTGCTCACTCAGCCTTGAATGCTGTCTGTCAGCATTTTTTCAATACATGCAAGTGGAACTGTGCTGTGGGTGTTTGGGGAAGTCTTAGGGGTTTTCCCCACCCAACTACGTTTCCATGTCTGCGAACTGGTCATGTGGCGGTACACTTGCAGTTTGACTGAGCAGCTCAGCGACTGGACCTAGCAAGCTTGGAATTGACCTAATAATCAGACGTGCGGTAACTACTGACAGCAACCCCCCACGTTAAATGTCGACAATGGGTTCTGGGTTCGTGGGTGATGAACTATCATTTACGAGTTCAACAAGAGCTCAACCAGTAAACATGATCAAAACCACTTGTAAACGGCAACAATAGCCTCAGCAGTAATAACTTGTAAAATGGTTTTAGTGCCTATACTGTGGTTAGCTGTGCCCTCTACAATTTGTTTTACTGATGTATTATGATAATGCATGTTCAAAAGTTACACAACAAACAACCTTGGGCGACTGTTAAATTGCTATAACTTGCTTTCGCTGTGGTCCAGGTATTTGACATAAACCAATCTATTTTACTATGGTATGCAGAACATTGTAACTGAAGAATTTGACGTTGTGTGGCTTAGTGTAAAGTTTAATTGCAGCTCTTAACACAGCAGCATAATGGAGCTAAACAACTGGTGGTTAATACCTTACCAAAACTTCATACAATTATCTACAGTTGAACCCCATTGTTAGTCTCTTCTACCTACCAAAACACTGTTTCTACCAAATAAGGTTACACCAATGTCTAAGCAAGAAAAGTATAGCAGGTCTGCTATTCCTGGCTCTGGTAAAAAGCCTAAGACTGAAACAAGCAAGGTATGTTACTCTGTCGCAATTTCCATGTTGTCAATTTAAGAGTTTACGTATGTAAGACTATAGGTGACAACTCAGGCATTAAGCCCTTCCACGTAGGATCGCTAATTAAGGGGGTACCTACCTGACCATGGGTGAACCCTCAGCGTGCATGCGCAGCGAGGTTCCATTATTTTCCGTGTGTGTCTGTTAGGTGACATCTCACTTCACGCAGCATCAAAACGCTCTACAAGCACATACCACGTATTCAGTGATGTAAGATTTCCCTGAAACTGCTTGCCGTTCATAGTTACGGTATGAAACACATTGAAAAGCCAATAACGCAAATCACACACCACATTCCGCGAGTATGTTTCCAGTTGGGCGTACTAACTGAGGAAAGCCAATGACTCCAGCGATCCTACTATACGGCCAAGCTGACTGCCTGGACATCCACCCACACAACAACACTGTTGATGTGTTGGGCCACGCAACGCTGTCCGCGACCGTGCCAGTTTGTCGCTCTCGAACAGCAGTCGTTTCGGCAAATCGCCATCTAGCCAGTACCGCAAAGCTGTTGGTATCGCTCATAGCCGCCTCGTAGCCTGTAGTGCGAGAATAGTCGTAGACAGACACCCACACACACAAAGAACAACTAACCGTAACACTCGCTACGCATGCGCGCCGAGGGTTGCGTGTCTGTGTGTCTGTCTGTCTGTATACGACTATTCTCGCACTACAGGCTACGAGGCGCTTATGAGCGAGTACCTACAGCTTTAGCGGTACATGGCTAGAAAAATATTATAATGGCGATTTTGCTGAAACGACTGCGTTCGAGAGCGACAAACTGGCACGGTCGGCGGACAGCGTTGCGTGGCCCAACACATCAATAAGCGTGGTGCATGCGTGTATTAGACGCGTCGACGCAGTATGCGGCTACACCTCGACCTGATCCGCTTGTTCTGTGTACCATTGGAGGCACAAGAAGCCACAGCGAATGGTGTGTAATCGACTCCCGCATGACTATCTACTACTGTAGGCGAGCCAGTGTCAGACTCTCCGCACGCTACTAGCGGAAGCCCGCGAGTAAGTAAAAAACGCCAATAGTCCCAGCCGCATCCATTAGCGGTACCCGCGCGCATACGACGGAACGTACTGAATCTGCCTGAGGTTTGCACTTTAGTCTAACCTCGGCTGCGCATGCGCAGGCGAGGGTTGGTTTGTCTGTCGTGTACTGTGTGTGTGTGTGGTGTCAGCGATTATCATGGCACATACAGGCTACGCGGCAGCTATAATAGCGATACCAGCAGCCTCGAACTACGCGCGCCTTAAATAAAAGGGGATTTTCCTGAAACGACTGTGCGCCGTTGGAAACAAGCTAACGCCACTGAATAGTCACTGGGCTTACCTACGACCTGATCCGCGCTCGGCTCTGTGGACCTGGGCCGGTCACAGGACGAGGACGAGTCATGTATTCAACTCCCTCAGCCCGCATGCTATCTGCTACTTAAGCTTGCCCGTGTCAGGCTCTACTCAGCGCGACAACCGCAGTACAAATAGACCAGCCCATCAAAGTAGCAGTATCGTGCATGCGCAGTTCTTTGCCGAGGTTTGCACTTAAGTGCATACTAAGTACTCCCACAATGGTGACACAATTGTTATATTGTAGATGGGTGCATAAATATTTGTCTCTTTCTCCTCAAAGCGTAACACACTGCAACAAAGTGAAGGATTTAAGATTACGGCTGAGTGTGAAAAGCTGTTAACATCTGCCTTTGATCCAGCAGGATATGACAGGAATAGTATGAGGCCATTGAGAGAGAGATTATTTGCAAGGAAAAATCCGAACGTACGTGGTAGTAATAGTTCAAAGAACCCCACCACATGCACATGTTTTACATCATTACCACAAGCACTAGCACCAAACAATGTGGTTCTTTGTGAGTAGGAACTTTCCCTACTGATTACATCACGAACACCCTCTATACATGAAATCAATAGGTATCATGACATTGCTTAGGAGAACCACAGTTTTGCAGAGCCCAAAATATATTCATTATGTGTAATGACTATAGAAAAATAGAATATGTGTTAATGAGAGTCAGTGTACACTGGATGTGTGGATGCTTAACAGCACACCACCCCTTGTTCTCGCGAGACTGAGAGTCATCCTATGTCTGTTTTGTATGCATGAGCACATGTCACATCTTAAAGTGCTCTGTGGTAGACTGTAGTATACATGGGCTTCAGTGGCACTTGCACTACAAGACTATCTCTCTTTTCTTCTCCTCTCACAGCTTTACGCCTAACCTAGTAAGACATTTCAAGCAAGATAGTCATTTTGCATGTGACGATAGCGATCACCTGGTGGCAATGGCATACGCGGTGTTCTTATGGCATGCTGTTTATGCTCTCTACGTGAAAATGGTATGCAATGTCAGTACCCTCGTGTACAGCTTTGTTGCTCACAAAATTACATGGCTGTTCCTGTTGGCTGTTTTCGGCTTCTGTCATTCAGTGCGGCACTCTACGTAGCTTGTGTTCCGTGATATGAACTGATCGTGACATGTAGCTCAGCTATCAGCTAGGTTTTAATAACGGCGGATATGGGAGCCGGCAGAGAATTCATGTGAGGTATATGAACCACAAACTGTATCAATGTTGTGGCTGTGCACACAGCGTGACTCAAGGTGATTTTTCCAACCCGTAGAGACATAAGGTGTACAACTTTTTTTAAAAGGTGGTAGGATGGAGAGTCCTCAAAGGTTGGTATGCCTAACAAGAATCCAGAGTCTATAGAATAAGCAGACATTATAGGTGAGAGCTCGTGAGCACTTCAGTGACACAGTCCTCTATGCACTTCTATTACAATAAGGATTAAATTTTCAGAACAACAGAAAAGCACATTAGTTGTGCTATGATTGTGAATACTAAACACTTACCTGCAGGGATGACATTGCAGGACTCAATGAAGCAAAAAGCTGCTGAAGAAGCTGTGTTCTGCCCTTGTGGATGCCAGACTATTTTAAGGGCATCAGAAGACTTGAAGGTAAAACTTTAATGCATGTTTGTTTATAGTCATCTCCAACACCCTACCACCTATTGTTTATCTTTGTCTTGTAATCAGCTCTCCAATAGAATCTATAATGCACCATGTTGATTTATACAGTCTGGGACCGTAATATTATACAGATTTTGAGCATCCGATATTGTTGGCAGGAAGTGGTGCTACATTTGCTCCATCTGTTATGCACTGAAGGAGGAAGTAGAGTCACGGGAGACTATAAGGGGAAATAGATTTTGGTGTATGAGGCAGCAGTGATACAGAAACTGATGTATAGGGAAAGGATGTAAGGTCATCGTGATAAGATCAAGTTGTGAATAGCACGTGGTGTACAAAATTACACTTTGTTATAGCATGTACGTTGCGGTAGAATTCTTCTTAGGCTTGCTTTACTGCTGTACTAGGTAGATTCATGAATGCTATGTTCCCTGCCCCTCAATTGAAATAGGTGCACGAAACCCATTCTGCATAAGTATGGTATTTCACTCACGTTCCATGTTGTCATGGAACATGATCTAGATTGCTCTTTATGCCCACAATATGTAGAACATAGTCTAGGGATGAACTCTGGTTTGTGTACAAAGTTATTTGCAAGCGGAAGTGAGCCAACCCTTGTGATCAACTGGCAACATATTATATATGTAACCCGAGGGACAGAGCCCCAGAAGGTAGCGTTACGCCTATGTGACAGCTGAAGAATGAGAGACTTGCCCTCTTTCAAAGCCGAGCCCAAACACATACGGCGTGGCAAAAGGAAATCTCTTTGGGTGTGACAGGTGCGCTTGACCACACGCTAAGCTCAAAACCACGCATAGCAAATTGCACGCAACCTTGCAACCCAGGGAGGCACACCCCACCAGCTCAGAACTACTATGCAAGAGCACCAGAGAGTGAGGCCCGAATCCATCAACTGTGAGTGGACAACAGCACCTTTCTTTGGCCTTCACACTCATGATGCATACATGTGCATGACCACGCCCAAAGGCATTCCGAACTCCTAACCGTAACAATTGCATGACTGAAGCGTGACTAATTGCCTATGCATGACCAATCATAGACTTGGGTGTCTTAATTACTCGTTCTGCTCCTACCTACTGAGTGAGAGTATACTGTGCCATAGCACAGTGGTTTGAAGTTTACCTTTGTGTTGTATTGTGTAGAAGATTTGAACCCCTACCAGCTGGGTAGCTCAGTTGATATAGCATGCTGCAGAGTCTAATGGGTTAGAATCCCACTATTCCTTTTTCCTTGGAAAAAAGCACTGTCCTGGGTGCACTTGACTGTTTTGTGCCTTTGCCTCTCTACCTCGTACTTGACATGTTGAATTATAGTTGCTTGGTGCTAGAAAAGTACTATTTGCCCATTAACCAAGCGTGAATACCACTGATATGAGCAAAAGCTTTCAAAACCCTATCTTCTTGCTTACTTGTGGCTTAATTAATGCAATAGATATCGATTTGTCTATAACTACTCAAACCCTAAATTGTTACCTCTTTTTTTCAGGGTGTATTGATGTTGGACCTCCAGGCACTGGGAAAACCCTTTTAGCAAAGGCCGTTGCCACCGAATGTGGCACCACATTTTTAATGTGTCTTCCTCTACACTTACCTCAAAATATCGCGGTGAATCAGAAAAATTGGTTAGGATTCTCTTTGAAAATGGTGAGGGTTTTTTGTGCCATTTTATGGTTGTCTTCTTTTGTTTAAAGTCGTGAGAGAGCAGGGTGAGTGTACCATCCAGCGAGTGGCCTGATGGTACACTCATTCAGCTCAGATTAGTTTAGAAATACTAACCACTGATGCAGCTTTATAGCAAGATACTTGTTTTTTTGTAAACTGTATGGCGTAGCCTGGCCCATCAATTACAGTACTTTGTCTGTGTATGTCTGTTTGCCTGTCAGTTTTCTGTGGCTATTCTGGCACAAGGTGGCCTATGAGCAATGCCAACAGCTTCAGCCAGAAAGGTGAATGGCACCATTCCTGAATGACTTCATTAGAGAGATATTGCATGAAAACAAATGAAAAAAGCCTATAATATACTTAAGACCAGGCTTAGCCCTTTCAGCGCACCATGACGGTGTGAAGTTACTCAGGGATCTGTATCCACTCCACTGTTTCTCTAAATGCTACCCACTGTTGAAGCTAATGCAAGAAATTTTCTGAGTTGACGGATTAGACCACATGGTGTTGCCCAGCCTATCATTTTTTGCAGCAAATTATTCCACACTTGCAGGCACTTTCCTTTGTGTGAGGGTTTGCACTTTAATTGTTCACATCAACAATGGTCACAATAATAGTTGCGTCTATCTTTAATGTTCAGGCTCGACATTACTCTCCAAGTACGATATTCATTGATGAGATTGATTGTTTAGGCAGTAGAAGAGGAAGTGAGAGTGAACACGAATCCAGCCGTCGAGTGAAATCTGAGTTACTGATTCAGATGGATGGTAATTGTTATATCTCTCATCAGTCAATGTTTTCATGGATATTAGTTAATCAGTCAACTCTCTATAATATAGTTCTTTGCTTTACCTGAGTGCCTTTTTAACAATTATTCAGGTGTGGAGCAGAGAGAGTGAGAGCTCATCAAAACTAGTTATAGTACTTGCTGCTACAAACCATCCTTGGGATATCGATAAGCACTTCGAAGACGGCTGGAGAGAGGATATATATTCCTTACCTGATGGTAAGTGCTCATTATTATTACTTAAGTATTGTAGGTAGGCCGTGGTATGTTTAAGGAGAAAAGCATTGAGTGGGTTTATTGCCCTTTTACTGTGCTGTTGAAAAAACATGTAAGTAGGTGCGAAAACTACTCTAAGCATTATTGATTGACGACGTAAACTTACTATAACATGGAAAAATCATTTCTATGTCCCCCTTCATTTTGAAGAATGATTTTTGACTTGTTTTCCATGAACAGCTATGACATTGCATTTTCTTATTATTGTCACTCCTGATTTGCATGGGTGATGTGTAGGCATGGAATAATTTTGAAGCAGTAGCAGATTGCTGCTGATTCTGAAGCAGGGGGCAGTGCAGACAGAGACCAATTGTTTAGTATACAAGGACGTAGTTGGGTTATGGCATCATTGCACTGCGTGGTGGTTCATGGGCAGGCTTTAGTAATCAGATTATGATGTTTGCTAGAGGCTGGGGAACAAACAATGAGACTAGACGTAACTGTACATGCAACAGCTCACTACACACAGACTCTCAAAGTTGCTCTCCGTGCAAACAAGTTAGCTTGTTGGAAATGTGTAGACCGATTGCACATCAGAGAGTTCAGCTCCATATCACACGTGATAGATCCTTATCACCGGAAATCAGCGGTATTTTGATTCAACTTAAGCGCTGCGCATGCCCTGTATCTCGGATCTTTTCGCTGCTTGCATACTTAGTCACCCGACTAACAGCCTCCCAGCAGGCCATGCAATGCTTGGTGGAGGCACTGTCTGACCTTTCACAAATTCCCTGCAGGCAACAGGCATAATTCTCTCGGATCAGCCCAAGGGTATGGGAATAAGGGGAATTTCCCCTCGGGCTGCGCCCACATTTACCCGCTGATGCAATAAGGTCCTACACAGTACCCTGGCACTAGGTAGTTATACCAGAGCTACGTATTCTACCCACCACACCTCCAATCAGAGAGGCCACCTCTCTTTGACGCCACACATTCAGAATCTCAATCCTCAAGGGGGGACTAGATGACTCCTTCAGTCTTCACCCGGAGAGGGGTGAAGACCTTGACCTTCCCTATGGGGAGGAGGTCAAAGAAAAGCTGGTCGAATTTCTAAATGCGTTGCGTATAGTAAGCAAGCGTACTATGCGTCGTGTATAGTAAGAAGTTTACACAGTCAATTAGCAGTTTTATAGGAGAGGAGGGATGGTAATAGCATCACTTTCTACATGACTGTTGCTTAGCTTCTGGTGCATACAGCTTTAACCATTATCTACCAGGACAACTTGTTTAGGATGTCCGGCCAAATTTAACAATGGTCTGACACTGTCAGAATAAACCCAAAACCTTATCGCTTGCACTGTGCTCTGTGGTGGACGTCCTTGCACATATGTTTCAGGAAGGTTGAAAATACAGATCTCTCAATTACTATAGGTCGGCCCTCTCATCAGTCATAGATCCATAGAGGGTTTCCTTATAGGCAAGCACCCGCCAGTGTGCAGAGTATTGATGCCTTTCCTAGTTGCATGCTTAAAGCACTACCTCTCAGTCACGTTGACATTCAGATCCCAGTCAGACGATAGGGCTTTGGAACCAGCTGAATAAGTCCCTTAAGCATGTCGTCTCGATAGCCAGATGGCTTAAATCAGTACTCCTCTTGGCAGAAGTAGATACTTCTGTAGGTTTATTCAACATCATCAATGACAGTCAGAGTACTGGTTACACCTGCACACCGCAATATTATAGTGCTCTCGTCAAATGTTCTAGAATCTCCTACATGCTATGCCACGTGTGTCAGTTCAATGGTCACTCCATCACTCTCCCCCCCAAGTGAGTTAGGGAACGATGGTTGCGAGCCGATCAGGAAAGTGCACATGTCGTCCAGAGCGTGTCACATGTGGTGGTGGAGTTGGGATTTGCGCAGCAGACGATGGTGGGAGTAAGGTAGGGGTCTGTGGGATCGGTGTCATAGACTCCAGGTAGGCCGGTTTTCTGGTGTCGGTCCCAGTTTGCACATGACGTCTCTGAGGTTTTTGTACAAATGCCACTGCATCAGTTGCCGTAGACGTAGTGTTGGCTTGGAAGAAGTCTCCAGCGAGGTGTAGGGTCGTGCCATAGGCTAACTCCGCTGGACTGCACTGTAGGTCACACTTGATGGTTGTACTAACACTAAGTAGGACTAGCGGTAGGGACTCCACCCAGTGGTTTGCCGGTTGACTGGACTTCAAGGACGCTTTAAGCTGCCGGTGAAATCTCCCCACCATCCTGTTCGAGATTGGGTGATAAGCCCGTTGTCCGAAGATGCTTACATCCCAACAGTTGAGTCAACTGTGTCCAGAGTTGCGAGTGAAACTGCCGACCGCGGTCCGTATTGACCGAGGATGGAACTGGTACAAACCAGGCGACCCAACCAATCACCAAAGTGAGAGCTACTGATCCTGATAAGAAAAAGGCAGCTGTTAAAGCCCGCAAATGTTGCAGACCCTGATAAGAAAAAGGCAGCTGTTATGGCCTCATATGTTGCAGATCCTGATAAGAAAAAGGGAGCTGTTAAGGCCTCAAATGTTGCGGATCCTGATAAGAAAAGGGGAGCTGTTAAGGCCTCATATGTTGAGGTCGGGTTCCATCTAGGGAGGGGGTGATGTAACGCTGTAGCTGACTGATTGCTGACTCATCATTATCATTATTGTGCGTACCGTTTCTGCCGTGATGTCAGCCATGGTGAATGCTTCGCGCCAACGCGTGAACCAGGTCAACAGATAGGAGAATCCGTGGGAGGGAGGTAGCGGCCCGACGATGTCGACGTGGAGTTGGTCGAACCTTGCATCCGGGGTACTGAAGGTTGACAGTGGAGTATCTGTGGCCAGGTGTAGCGAGATGCAATCAGTTGCCGAGTTTCCCGAAGGCCAGGGTGAGCAAGAGAGTGGAGAGAGTTGAACACTGTGCGACGAAAGCCGGCTGGCACAAACGGGTGAGGTGTGCCTGTGCTCATGTCACAAACAAGTATTGAAGACGAGAGGTGTGGCACTGACGCAAATTTCAGAGATGACGATGAAGACTACTGCCTGGGTAGAGCCTCCTGGTCGCCGATTTGTGCTGCTGCCATTGCCTCAAAGTCGACGACTTTAGGTGGTGGCACCTGGAAACTGCTGACTGTTGCCCGGGAGAGGGCGTCACCCACTGGATTAGCTCCACCGCCCACGTGTCGAATGTCAGTTGTAAATTGATCGAGGTGGCGAGCTTGACGGGGGGAGAATCTGTCTGAGTGGGTGGACAGGGCGAACGTCAGGGGTTTATGATCAGTAAGGACAAAGAACTCCCGGCCTTGGATGAAATAATGAAAATGGCTGATGGCGAGATATATTGCCAGCAACTCTCGATTGAACGTACTATACTTTGTCTCAGCAGGCCGTAGCTTCTTTGAAAAGTAGGCGAACAGCTGCCATCCCTCTGGAGGACTGCTCCCACTGCCGAGTCGGAGGCGTCTGCCATGATGTACGTGCAGGCGTGTGATTTGGGGTGCACCAACAGAGTAGCAACAGCGAGGGCGTCTGATGGTTGTGAAGGCTGTCGCTGCTGACTCGTCCCAAATGAACTGACGTGTACTATCTCCAGAGGTCTTTAGAAGCCTGTTGACTGGTTCGAGAAGTGAGGCGCAGTGGGGGATGAACCGATCATAAAAGTTGACGAGTCCCAGGTTGGGGAAAGTCGCGGATAGCGCGAATCCTATCCTCCAGTGGCCGAGTGCTGTGTGCACTAACTCAGTGCCCCAGGAAGTCCAGTTCGTTAGCCCCGAAGATGCATTTGGCTGGGTTGATGACCAAATCGTGATCATCTAGGCGTTGGAGGACTTGACAAAGGTATATGGCCAGGAGCGCTTCATAAGGATTACCTGAATTCCTTGGAAGTAGACCCGGGTTGGGTGATACCCCATTCAACACTATGCCTCCCACGGCAAGAGTGGTTGTGGAATCTGCCAGTCGATGGCAGGCGAGGTCGACGACGAGGTTGTAGTGTCGGACGAAATCAGCGCCTATAATCCGTATTCGCGATTACAAACACCCAGCGAAATTTCCGGCGGGGTCAGAGAGTGAGGGTCAGCGAGCGGGTGCCGTACGTTCGGATGGAGGTGCTATTAACTGCTTGCAACATAAGTGTGGAATTCGTGAATTTGCGGTCTAGAGGTGAGGGTGGAATTACGCTGACCTGAGCGCCGGGTGTCAACCACAAAGCGGAGACGAGTGGATCTGTCGGTGATTGGAGTAGGTGACATGGGTGTAGGCCAGTGAAGGGAGACAAGATAGGGATGAAGCATGGTTAAATGGTTAAAAATGAGTGGAGACAAGCAAACACCCCCAACCCCATCACACAATCCCTATATTGTTGCCTGGTGTGCTACTCTTATAGGGGCTAAAGGTTACTAAAAGCAAGCATTCTTTCACCTTGTCCCTGTTGTTTTTAGTAACATTTATACTGCCACATTCCCTTTAATTAACTCCACTTGGACACTATAAGGGTGTTGGTTACTCAGTAGTTTATTGTAAGTTCTGAGTATTGTAATGGTGAATGTTCACCTAGGCAACAATATAGGGATTGTGTGATGGGGTTGGGGGTGTCAGCGTACTCAAATCTGTTCATTAACCATGCTTCATGTATCCCATCCCTATCTTGTCTCCCTTTCTTTTTATACCATCCATATATGCCTCTTTTTTTAAATTCGCAGGATTATTAATTTGCTTGTCTCCACTCATTTTTATATACTACGACGTATTATCTCTGTGGAAGGGGGCAAGCCCCTATAAAACTTAATAATGGAGGAAAAAATGCGTGTTGTCGTCATGGAAATGATATGCATACCACATTTCATCTCCATGTGTGCTGCCGTTAGCAAGTTTGAGGAGTGAAGAACTAATTTTAAAGAAAAGTGCCTGAGATTATTGGTTGTTGTGGTCGTCAACAAAACGATGTAATACACATGCGTACCAAGTTTCACCTCCATGTGTGCTACAGTTAGCAAGTTTGAGGGTAATTTTAAAGAAAAGTGCCTGTGGCTATTTGTTGTTGTGGTCGTCATGGAAACGATGCAATGCATGCGCACCAAGTTTCACCTCCATGTGTGCTACAATTAGCAAGTTTGAGGAGTGAAGAAGTGCTTTTAAAGAAAATAGCCTGAGGCTTTTTCAAACTAAATGCGGTCGATGGAAACTATATAATAGGCATACTTACCAAGTTACATCTCTATGTGTGCTACCATTGGAGAGTTTGAGGAGCGAAGAAGTAAATTTAAGGAAAAGTGCCTGAGGCTATTTGTTGTTGTTTAAGTATTGTTGTAATTTTTATGTTGGTGATTGATAATTGGTAATTGCCTGGGGCTATTTGTTTTTGTTTACAGTAAGCAATGTTGTTTACAAAGAAATGAAAGGCACTGAAGTGCAAACCCTCGGCAGTGATACACGCACAATTATGTAAAGTAATGGGTGGGGCAATGGTATCACCAGGTCTGGTAGAATTGTTGTACTTACTGGTGCTGTATTTAGGTTCATAGATTATTCTTTCCTCCCAAGCCTAACCTAGTGAGCTACAACAAAGGCCTTAGTTGGAGGCATACTTACTGAACTCAACCGTCTTCTCAGTCTAGTCTCACAGAGAAATGAGGGGGAAAATGGCTGCTGGCCACGTGGTCCCAATCAACGTGCACCGCTTTGGCCGCCTGCTGCCTCGGAGTCGCGTGCGTTTTGGTGTATACGCACATGCGCGTTGTTAAAATGGCCGCCCTTGTCGTACCGTACGAACAGGAAACGCTCTAGCTTTGCAACGAAGCAGTTTCAGAGAAAATCCCACATATTTTCCCACCTCCGTCGGCCGCTGGGTATGTAAACCCGTTTTTGGAAGCGATCTATGACTGGAGAAGGTGAGTTCTCACTTAACTGACAAAAGCACTAAAGTGCGAACCCTCGGCGCATTGTGACGCGCCCGCGTGAGTAAACGCATGCGCTGTATCACTAATCGATGGGCTGGGTTTAGTTTTAGCTGTTACTCGTGGTCTCTTGCCAGCTTGCGCAGAGTCTGACGCGGGCTAACTACACTACTAGATAGCATGCGAGAGGCAATACACACCCTGCGTTGCATCTTCTGGTGCCTCCGAGGTATATACGCAGAGCACGCGGATCGATCAGACCGCGGTAAGCCTTCCCGTCCGTTGCGTATTTGCATATTGGCTTTTTTGCGCTCTAGCTCTGCAACGGAGCATTTTCAGAGAAAACCACATATTTCTGACCTTCGTAGCCCGTTGGGTAGATGGTATCGTTTCTGGGACGAACAGACATTCGAGAGGTGAGATGTAGAGTAACAGACAGACACACGGACGGACAGACCCAACTAATGTAACCCTCGCTGCGCATGCACGCCGAGGGTTAATAAGTATGACCAATCTCTTCGGGTGATGGATATCTACATTGTTACAAAAGTTCATTACTATAATTATGTTATTTCGTTTTTGAGTCACTCGAGTTCAATCTGAAGAAGGAGAAGAAGAAGAAAACAAAACTCCCTATGATAGCCCCATACATCTATGATGTTAGGTACCATGCCAATCCTTTACTACCGTACTTAATGATACAGCAGAAGGCAAAGGCAACCTAAACTCTCACTTAGTAATTTTTTGACACACGTATGATTTTGTAACAGTACACTAAAGAGTACAAGGTTTGCGACGCTGCTATATGCATCTGACCGCCAAAAAAGTCGTTTTGCTGCATAAATGCTAATTACACATATACATTGCAAGATAACCGTAATAATTTTTTCAGTTGAGGGCGTTTGGCACTCCTAAGATCATCTTAAGGATGTACACGCAGTCAGGCATGCTTGTGATTGGATGAAATTGCTGAAAAGGACTGAGGGATATAGTGGTGCTGATCTAACAAATGTATTGCAGGATAAAAGATGTATGAAATATAATTTCTCTCCACGTTTTAGACTGCTTCTACATGTCTGTGTTTAGCATTGCTCACGGGTGTTCTGACCACTGTAATTCACAATGCATGACTCGTTTTCTTCATGTCAAACAAAATTTAAGACTCTTCGTGTAATTGCCTGTGTAATATATGAGTACTGCACCCATACATTTTGCATTATGCACTCTGCCCATTGCACAACGTAGCTCTTATAAACACTGTGTGTAAGCGTTTGTGTAAAGGGTTGCCACACCAGACGTAGGTGTTATAATGCACTTCATAGAGTCTTTGTGCACATACAGAATACACGTTGTGCCTTGCAAGCACAGTAATCTACATGTAAATATTTTCCATTCTGTAATGTAAAGTCAAACATGCAACACTACAACAAGCCTCGCAAATTACCATGCCATCAAACAAACCTTGAGTCTCATAGCATCATAATATAGAATTGAGAGTTCTGTCGTAGCACGCTATTCAACAAGATTCGTTGTTTCATCCCAAGGACCTTCATCAGCCTTCATAAACGTGCACGAAAAACCCTTATCCTAGTTTACCCTGTGGTCTTCATCAATGTTGGTTTCTTCCATATGTCTCTGCTTCGAGTTTCCCTTATTTCACCAAGATGTACCTCCAATCAAGGAAAAGGACTTCATTTACCACACGTTTATTTAGTTTTACGGTCTTCATTCTTTCCAGCTTTTCCTGTAGTGTGTAGTGTGACAGTTTTGATATTTTGATGTGACTGTATCTGTTCCGACAGTACAGGACTGACAGGATCTTTTGCCTCTTTGAGCTCACTACCTAGAAGGTATTAGTTTGTTGTGGTCGATCCCTGAGGGCTCTTGTGATGAACTGATTATAATAACCTTTTTTCGGAAGACCTTCCTGCTATGCGTTTTCTCTTCCTGTTTGGTCCCTGCACCACAGACTCTGCCCATCCATTACTTTATTCATCCTGCCTGACTCGTGGTGATGAGGTAAAGTTGATGTTCATGTGACTTTCTGTAGACCTCTGTTATGATCCCCCTTAAAGAGATGTTTGGTTGCTTGTAAAACTACCCTCTTTTCCCTGACACAATCTCTCTATAAAGATTATTGAATTTTGAATTTTGAAACGACTATGCTTGCAAACATGGGCTGTTACTTCATTTAAGTTTCACGAAATATGCACAATCAGCAGTTACATATTACTATAATGATTAATATAGTACAGGGTTCCTACTGTTCCCTTGTTCCTACTGTTCCCTCTGTTCCCTCTGTTCCCTCTGTCCCTCTGTTCCCCCTGTTCCCTCTGTTCCTGCTGTTCCCTCTGTTCCTACTGTTCCCTCTGTTCCTGCTGTTCCCTCTGTTCCTACTGTTCCCTTGTTCCTACTGTTCCCTCTGTTCCTTGTGTTCCTACTGTTCCCAACGTACTTCCGTCACGCTCCCTTTTACGCATAGGGTAGGTTTTTTGCCGATCGCCATGTCCATATTGCATGTTACTCCTGATGTTATAACCACCAATGCCACAGCTTTTGTGGTGCATTCATCAGTTGCTGCTGGACATTATGATGCTGCCCTTCCATGCCACAAATACACTCCAGAGACTTCTGAGAAAGCTCTTAAATGCAGCTGTGGCATCAATGATAAATCAGGGAGGCCGTCATGTGTAACAAGCTCAATATATGCAACAAGATGCAAGTGTTTCTTGATGTCACGTAAGTGTTCAGACTTATGCCGCTGTGTCAATTGCCATAATACCTACGGATCACGGCCTCGCGAGACTAAAGTGTGTAGTAGAAAAAGAAGAAGGCATACTCTTCAACAAAGCTTACAGACTAGTGAGGAATTTGTTAAAGATAGAGGTGAGAAAGTTGGTGAAGGTGCGTGGTCAGCATTGGAGAGTATTGTTCTTAATGAGATATGCAAGGATGAAAATGAAGATGTTGCAATTTTGAAGCTATACAATGACATGGTTTATTATTCTACTACACCTTACTCCATTGCCCCACTTCCATATAAATGCATACTAAGGAACAAAAACATGGTTCAAATTCAGGCAAAAAAACACCACATTATTGGTACGAAATAACACCTTACCGAGAATTTCCAAAACAAGAAAGCGAAAGTGACAATCGTAGTGTAGGGTAGTAGTTTAGTAAATACAATCACTTTTGTTTAGTTTATAATGCCTCACTATATCATTCATTTACTTCATATAGTGTGTCAGAGTATGAAGATACTAGTAATATGCAGAATGCGCAGGTATGCCGTGCGCGCATATTGGAACAATAATCGGTAACACAATATACAATTCTGTGAATATTTTGCAGCTTCTGCACCTCTCACACTGGCCGTGGTTTG
>CASHTH010001211.1:0-72785 GCA_030341885.1 Geodia barretti | reverse complement strand
TCCAGACAGTTCTGTGTGTTGTGTGTGGGTGGAGGGGGTGAGACAGTAGTGGTGGGACAGTAATAAGTATCCCTGGTGGCAAAAAACTAATGGGGGGGTCGTTTCTTAACAGTTATCCTTTTCCAAATAAGAGAGAACATAACCGCGTTTTTGCATTGTACCCCTGACTCTACTTGGAAGCAACTTAGAAATAGCTAACTAATTTTGCAGGTTGTGTATCCCTGGCGGAATTGCGTCTTCTGTCTCACCTGTTATGAAGTACGATGGAGAATGGCCTCCGTGCCTTGAGGAGGAGGGAGCACCAGGTAAGTGAGGAACACCAGGAGACAGCTTCAACCCGGAGAGGAGACTGAAACGCGAGGTAGACTTCTCCACGTTTTTCGAAGTCGTTTGCAGAACTCGGACAATCTCGTAGAGGGAACGCGTTCTGCATGACGTTGTATTTGAAGTGAAGCAAGGAAACTGAGTCATCGCACGAAGAGTCCATCTCTGTCTGCGAGGCGGGCGGGCCGGGGGGGGTTCTAGAGTGGGCAGTTCCTTGTAGGAGGTGGGTGGGGCTGGTTTGTTGAAAAAAAAGAGACAATTCCCAAATATTACAATGGAATGGTACGCGACCAGGATGTTTTCTCAACTCTCCATTTGGATGCGCACCGCTCGTTGTGTGAGGAATAGAGATGATGGAAACGTTACAACGTTTTCCTCGGTTTGTTAAGTGCTGTGTGCTGGCGCCTCTCTTCCTCCAGTCCAGCGAACCAGGATACGCAGTTAGCTGAGCTACAATCAGGGGACGAGGACTCAACTATCTGACACCAAGTGTCGGCGGTCCAAGAAAGGTCACCAGGTGTTCGCCTACGGCGGGGTCGCTGCGCAAAGGCCAGCAGCAGCAGTCATTTACGGTTTATGACGAGACGCTGGGTGTTTATGTTGGCGTTCGTCCCGCCTCTAAGTGGGACAAGTTCTACCAATCTGGAGAGCGTACGACCGCCGAGACTTTGCCAAAGATTCATGGCTCCGTTCAACGGGAGTCTATCGTCGGATAGGCCGTTGCTACGTGCAAGGGACGACACAGCGGACTTTACCGCGGTAGTGTAGTGGACCACCAGGGACGTGCAGGAACCGCACAATATCACGGCTCGTCCACGGGCAGTACTTCACCGTTCGCATCTTCTCCCCCTTGCCACCCAGTACTACTATCTTTCCTTGTAGCTTGCATCCATGAACAACGGGAGTAGGCCATGTGAATGGTTCGACGAGTGGCTCTGTAGCCATAGACTTTAACGTCATCCATACATGTGAACCCAAGACCCTCGGGTTCCCCCCAACCCTTTCATTAACGAGTTTTATCCTACAAACTCTATCACACGGGGATGGCTGACGTTCCTGGACGCAAGGCTCCGGCAGAGCGACGGCACCGGCCGAGGGCGGGCCACCGCCGCATGCACTACGTTATTTGCACCCGGCCCAAACTACAAACACCACAGGAATCACACTCATATCACAAGTTCTCTCTGGCTCTCGAGACGATTCATGATTCTTCTTAGTAATGGAGGCCCCACTACTGTGTGTTATCTGAGGACGGGGTAGGTCTGGCGGCCCCTCCTCTTACATGGGGCGAGGACTCAACTTCATCTCGGATGGCTTACTCATCCTCAGGATCCTCATCCTCCTCCGTGGGATGGGAAGGGATGGCAGATCACTACGCCACTGTCAGATGGAGGGAGAAACCACTCTGTCGTGGTGGCAGTGGATGTCTATATTGTAGTCTCAGGCATCTTCTTTCATGATCTTGTGAGTGGCAGTTCATATGTACACACATTTAGCTAACAAGCAAGCCTGCCTAATAGTTTTCCTTGAAATATAGCATTTAAAGTTGCTCTTGCAATGGATCGTTATGGTCAACAAAATAATGTTGTTGGGTTGGCTGTATTTATGTTTACTAAATTGAAAGGGTTCTCCTCTTGCTCCCGGCTCACAGGGACAGGAGCAGCTGGTGTTTCCGTTCTCAGCAGCACGCCAAATAGATTTCTACCAGGGGACCGGGCTTGGCAGGGCTCATTTGCGCATACCGTTCGTCCTACTCCTGCTACATCATGTGGAGATGCGACAGTCTATCTCTGAGAACAGGAGATAAAACTCATTCTCTACGGAGGGACTCAGCGGAACGCTACAGCGTTTTGTGTTGTCTACTTAGTTTCTGGTTCTGTTATATTCCCCTTTTCGTGAACAAATATTATGGAGTATGCGAAACCCCGTGGAGAGAACTCGAGTCATCGGGTTGTTCCTGTTCTGACCTTGACCCTTGTGAATAAATATGGTTAATGGTTATGCTGATGATGTCCAAAGTCGTTAATTATTGTCTTTTTTCGCACAAGCAGTTATTTCCCAGTTTCCAAGCCATCTGCTTAAACCCTCTCTCGGGTCCACCATGGGGAGAATCTAAGACAAGTGGCGATCACTCACTATCGCACCATCAGTAACATCGAGCACTTACGATGAGAGTACAAATGACACACCCTCGCCTCTTTTCAACAACCATAATTCTGTTTTAATAAGTGTGTAGGAATACACATGGTAATGTTTTTCCACCAATTGGTGACTTGCGAATTAATTACTGTGCAGATGAGAAAAATATTAGTGAGAATATGAAAGTTGATAAACTATGTTTGTTAGTGCATCCTCCTCTCCACTGCCAAGGAATGTTGGAGGCAGGAGGGTAGGGGGAAAAGGAAGAGATACGGGGAGATGTGAGAGATAGGAACGCGGAGAAGGGTGAAAGGCACACCAGAAGAGGAGAAAAGAGAAAGGAGGGGGGGTGTGATGGTGGGGTGTGTCTGGCTACTCTCTCTCCTCCTCCTCCCCCCGCCCCCAATCCCACTCCTATCTTCCTCCAGGAACAGGAGATGGCTCTACAGTGAGATAACCCTCATGTCTAACAACAAAAAACGACTAACAAACATCATCCCACGAATAATTTACACTGTGTTAGAATACTGTGAAGAAAGCTATATCTAGCACTCTCTATATAAACAAAGGGTTTGAGGAGAGAATAGGTACTGTAACAACATTGAAGTCATGCACACGATGTTGCTATAAGTGTACGGTTCCATTCCCAAAAGTGTTTTGAGACGAACATAAACTGTACAAATATATAGGAAACAGACATGGCGTTAAACTTCGTCCTCAGCATATCCCTGTGCTTCACAATACTAGTTTGGAGGTCATGGCTGGACTCTCCGGTCCGACCTCTCCTCTCATTTTCCTCAGCTGCACCCTGGAGACGAGAGACAGAGACCCCTCACTATCCTCAGTTTCTCCGTGCCACACACTGACTTCGGACCTGTCTCATCTCGTTGTAAAAGATTACCTTCAGCTAGGCCTCACCACATAAAGAAAGAGGTTTGCCCTGTATATACACACACACACACACACACACACAGAGGAAGCGTTTTGAAAATAGATATATGAAGGGAAGAAGCGCATTTCACCTCGTATCCTTTGCTGGCTTTGTTTTCACGTACCCATTGTATTCCTAGTCAGACGTATGACTCATCCTACAGACAGTCAAACACCTTGTTCTCAGTTTCTTGAGTGACTCTAGTCTCTCTCCCTCTTTCTCTGTTCTGAGAGAGAACAACTACTTCGTGTTCGTGGTCTCCGCTCGAGGGGCCTCAGCTCTCTCCGAGTGGTCTGGTGCGGAGTGAGTCTGGTGTGGGAGAAAGTAGGCCCACAAACTGTTCGTTGTTCTCGTCCATCATTCCCTTCACCATCACACAAGGCAGAGGATACAAGGGAGAGTAGGTGGGTTATAAAGGTGTGTTTACACAGAGAGAGAGAGAGTGGAAGGAGAGAAGAGGAAAGGAGACTGATCATGGCTCTTGACATCTCCTTGCTCTGCTGGCCCGGGTTCTTGCCTGCCACTGCTGGGTCTGAGTCAAATATCACTTGAGCAAACGGCAGTTTCCACAGCTGTTGCATGAGAGGGCTAAAGTGGGTTGAGAGGGCCACAGCTAGTAGTGGAGGACTTACATCAAAGTCTGGGAAGAGAGGGTGAACTGTTTTTGCTGTCACCCCAGGTTTACTGTAGTGTTTGGTGATCTAAATGAGGCAGCAGGGAGTGAGAGAGAGAAAGACAGCTGGATGAAGGATTAACTCACAGGCTGTTTGGCTGCCTCAAACGTAGCCTCGATAGCTGAAATCTGACTGGCTCTGTCCTACAAGAAGACAGACTCTGAGATACTTCTCCTGTGTGTACATAACATAATACACACCTTGTATGTGTCCATACTCTGTAGTCTCTTCTTCACACTGTACCCCACTCTGCACAGGCCAGGGGGTGACATACACACACTCTGGAGTGTGGCTCACTTGTTCTCAGCTCCCTCCATGGAGGAATGGGGTCTGGAGTACTCCGTCGATATGTACTCCGTCCTCCGTAGCCAAGACACATTTCTAGCATGCTGCTTCGCTCTAGGGGAGGAAATAGACGGAGGTCGAGGAGGAACAGTGAAAGAGGTGAATGCTGGGAGAGAAAACTTTATAGTGGTCGGTTTTTTTTCTACAGTAAATTTTGTAGGAGTGCTGCTCTAAGGTATGCGAATGAGTATACCTTTTTGACTCAGGTTGTTGGAGGACCTCTTCCTCCAGTAGAGCTGCGTCTGTCGGGTCCAGCGAGGCTAGATACGAAGAGAAAACAATACTCACTTCTCTCAGTATATACACAGGACGGAACACCTGAAGGATCGTTGTTCTCATATGTCTCAGGCAGGACCAGGTCAATGGGTATACCGAGGTCCACCTCAGTCAGCAGCTCATGGCTGTGGTTCCTCTCAAGACTTGTTGGATTGTACTGAATGTACCTGCATTATGTCCACATCTCACACTCTCTTACACTGACAGAGAGAGCTTTACCTCTGGGAGTCAAAGGGGTAGCTGAGGAACTTTGGACCAAAGGGAACGTCGGGGAGATTGTTCTTGTACTTGACAGAGCAGAGCAGGTCCACAGTCCTAGTGGGGTGGGGGGCAGGGAGGGAGGGGTGTCAGAGGAAGATGGTGGGTCTTACCTGGAGCTGGAGCTCCGCTTATCGCCTCTGGAGGCAGTGAAGGCCAGTAGCAGCTATCAGAATAGGGAACAGAACAGACCAACTCACGCTTTCTTGCTTTGCTTGGTCTCCACAGACGTCGGCATTACAGTGATCTCGCTACCCCGTCAGCGCGCGCATGCGCAATGAAGGTCACACCTAGGGGGGTCCGTACCGGGTGTACGGGTGCCAATGGCGAGAGTGGGCGTGTACCGGAGCCTGGAGGTAGAAGGTACAGTTCTTTCAGTTCCTGGGAAAGCTCGTGTACTGCCTCTCTCTGACCCAGCTGTGGGGGAGGATGAGTTTGTCAACAAGATTCTGTGGCAGGGGGAGAAGAACTTGCCATTGAGGTCAGCCTATGGAGGACAGGTGGTAGGGCAGGCTCTGATGGCTGCCTGCCACACCATCACTGATCCAGAGCTCCTACTCATCTCTGCCCACTGCTACTTTCTCTCCCCTGTCAAGACCAATGAACGTGTCACATACCGCGTCACTCGCACAAAAGACGGTCGGTTTTTCAGCTCACGCTCTGTGCAGGCTCTCCAGGGAGGGAAAGTGGTCTCCCACACTATCGCCTCCTTCAAGAGACTGGAGTCAAACCCACACTGTCTCTCACACTCACCCCCAGGGATTCCCCCAGGGATTTTCCCTCCCGACGACCCTCGGCATGACCAGGAACAGCTCTATTTCAACAATAAACTGGAGTTATCTACCTCTCCGTTCAATGCCTACTACTGCTTCAGAAAGACTGACCAGACAAAGATACTTGCCAGAGAGCCTCTGCCTCCAAAGTTAGCGGCATCACTTGTCCACAGATCCTATATCTCTTTCATGAGTTGTTCACCCCCAGGATGCTGATGTGGATGAAAGCTCGTGGGGAATTCCCTGAATCATGCAGTTTGAACGAGCATCGAGTGGCGCTGGCGTTTCTCTCAGATTTCTCCATGATCTACCCCCTGTCACTGAAGTACCCCGAGGTGAAGGTGGGACTGAGGACCTCTCTGGACCACTCAATATGGTTCCACGGGCCAGTCTACTGTGGAGACACATGGTTCCTGATGAATATCCGATGTGTCCAGGCTGGGGAAAGCACTACTCTCAATTCTGGTCTGATGTACAGTGAAGATGGGACTCTGGTGGCCACCTGCCAGCAACAGGGACTCTACAGACTCAATTCTAAACTGTGATTTGTCAATATTTATGGGGCAAAAGTATTATGAATGGCAGTCTGCAGTGGCATCGCTGTCACGCATGCGCATACGTGACTAGCTTTAGGTGTATAGGTAGTGTCGTATGATGCCGAAGAGAAAGAATCCGTTCGGAGAGTATACTCCGCTGCAGTGCAAGACGCACGTCGGCTTCGAGCAGATGGCTACGGAGGAGGAGAGACAGGCGGTGTTTGGTGAGCCCTGATATCATAAATGTAAATCATTTCGGCTCCCACTGTAGAGAAAACGAAGGCCCTTCTGTTCCAAGGAGCCAGCGGTCGTTCAAACGGAGATACAGCTCTACCGCCAGCTGGTTCGATTAGAGACAATCACAGCGGGGTCCACTCATTTGACAGAGATTCTTCAAAGTCTCATATTGCAAGAAATAATGGCAGCACAGAGACGGTTTCGACTGAGTCCAGAGAACGGACTGGGCTCCTGGACTATTTTACTTCATCTGGTGGGGGAAAGTTGGGCCTTCGGGGAGGGGGGTGTAGAGGTGTGGGGGGAGAGTGTAGTGGGTGCAAAGGTCGTCAAAGGGAGGCGTGGTCTTGTGCTCACTGTGAGGGGGTGATGTGTGGTGAGTGTAGTCGGCAGTGCTGGCACTGTCAGGCCACCTTCTGCTCAAACTGCTCCGTCCTCAAGTGAGTAAGTCTCTGTGATCATTACCCAATTCTACTGTTTACCACATGCAGCTATGATGAAACCCATCTCCGCTCCTTCTGCCTCAACTGCCTGCCATAGAACTAAGTTTCTGACCCACACCTCACACCCAACCTCCCCTCGCTTATTGTTCACCCTGTATAATACTTGTTGCTGCTTTGAAATTATTGTTGAGCTAATGTTGTGTGATCATGGAATGGAGTCTGGGAACAGGACTCTGTCTAGAGCAAAGTCCTGGTCATTGGTGGGTATGTGGCTGCATCTCTGGCAAGAGAATCCCAGTCCTGAGTATATGATGATAAAAATAAACTGGAGGGAAGTTTGACTCTATATATATTATACCTAATGTCTTTGGTCTGAAGCCAGCTGTGATGCATCTTGTCAGGTAGGTATCATAGTATCCCTAGAATCAGAGAGAATAGTCGGAGTTCTTATAGTGGCAGAGAATAGCTTACCTTCCCCCTGCCAATCCTCAGTCCAGTCTACATACACACCGTAATAACAGACAACGATTGCGTAATATGAGGCCTGATGATCATTGTAATAATTGTGGGGTTACCTCGGAGAATCCGAGACCAGGAACCAGAATGAGGTCCAGCCCGTGGCCGGAGGAGAGAGGGTTCTCCCTCCCCTCATCAGAGGCAGGCTGAGGAATCCTCCAGGCAGTGAGGGGGAGAGAGGCCACATCCTCCAGGGAATGTACCTTCAACATCTCCATGACTGCTCCCTCGTAGCGAGGGACATAGCAGTCTCTGGGAGACCAATGAGGCTGCAGGCAAGTCTCATTGCTGGAGAATATTCACTCACTTGCCAGACTTCAGAGCATCCTTATAAAAATGTGAGTAATAATCGGTTTTCCACATTAGTTATAGTACGTATAAGATATATACCTCTAGAATGTGGTGAGTGTCGACTTCCGTGGGCATAGTGAGGTAGATGGACAGTCGCTGACTGCTCCTGTATTCCCCACTCGCCAGGACCTGCGAGGAACATTCTACAGTAGCAATGCACATCATATCCCGCACGCGTTTTACCCAGAGTTGCATTGTCTGATCGGTTATTTACCTTAGAGGTGAGAATGGAGGACTCTTCCTGCCGCTGTTGTTTAGTCATAGCCGCCAGAGCTCTCTTCAATTCCTGACGAAGCTGCTTTTTAGCTGCAGCGACTGCCATCTCTCCTCTCCTGCGCGCTATTTAGAGATCAGCCCCGCCCCTTGAATCCACGCACGTGCACTACTGAAAATGCGGTAAGTGTTCTTGCTGGTTTCGGTGGCGATCATTCTGTCGCTCTTGTTCGAACAGACTGACAGTGGACGGTCTCCCAGTCATTTTCCCCTACGACCACGTCTACCCCGAGCAGTATGCCTACATGCTGGAGCTCAAACGGACTCTTGACGCAAAGGTGAAAGGTCACCACGTGGGTGTGGTAAACAACCTGCCGTTCTCCTCGGCCGTCTCAGGGACATGGGGTTCTTGAGATGCCGTCAGGGACCGGGAAGACGGCGTCTCTCCTCTCCCTCATCGTGGCCTACCACCTGGTTCACAAACACGAGCTCCAGAAGCTCATCTACTGCTCCAGAACGGTGCAGGAGATCAATAAGGTCAGAGAGAGAGACACGGTATCGACTCACTCACTCCTCGTGCCCCGTCCTCAGGCAGTGGACGAGCTGAAGAAACTGCTGGAGGTGTACCAGAAGGAGGTTGGATATGTTCCTGAGATCCTTGCCCTAGCTCTCAGCGCTAGGAAAAACCTCTGCATTCATCCCGAGGTGACACAACTGTTACCCCTGCAACCCTCAACCCGCTTCCTCCCCTCCCTCCTCTAGGTGAGCAGGGAGGAGGAGGGGAAGTTGGTGGACAGCCAGTGCCACAAACTGACGGCCTCGTTTGTACGGGAGAGACGGTCAGAGGATTCCAGTGTCCCAGTCTGTCTCTTCTATGAGGTCTGTGTCTACTGACTGGTGGATTATTAGAGAGAGGGAAAGAGAAGGTCTGTTTTAATGACAGGGGTTTGACGAGAGAGGTCGCAAGCAGCCACTACCTCCAGGAGTCTACAACCTGGTACAGTTCTCCCATTCCTCATTCTCCCTCATCTTCCTCTCCCCTTCTCTCTCCTCAGAATGACCTGAAGAGTTTTGGCTCTGAGAAAGGATGGTGTCCTTACTTCCTCGCCAGATACGCCGTGAGCCACTTCCTCTTGTCTTTCTGTCTTCATCTTCTCTCCCCACCCATCTTCTCAGGTAGAGCATGCCAATGTGGTGGTGTTCAACTACTCTTACCTCCTGGACCCCAAGATCGCTGAGACTGTCTCCAAGACATTCCCAAAGAAATCGGTCGTCGTTTTCGACGAGGCTCACAACATTGGTAAGTGGGATATTCCTCGGTTGCGCAGTTGTATGATGGGACGGCCTGTTTTCAGACAATGTGTGTATTGAGGCGATGAGTGTCAATATTAGCCGTCGTACCCTGGATCGTTGTCATAGCAACCTCGACAGGCTGGCACAGAAAGTCAGAGAGTGAGTAGTCTGGAGGTGTAAGATGATGATGATGTCATCATGATGTCACCATAAATGAACAGGGCAGGGGAGGAGAAACTAAGAGAAGAGTACCAGAGACTAGTGGAACGTAAGAGAGAGAGAGCAGGCATTGTGCGACAGCTGTCACTCTATCTCTCCTCCCAGATCTGAGGCAGACCAGAGCCAACAGAGAGACTGATGTTCAGATGGCCAACCCCGGTACGTTCCCAGTATGGTGGTGCCCTCTTACTTTCCTTCCTCTTCCCCCCCGTGTCCTGCAGTTCTGCCTGATGATATACTACAAGGTATTTAGAGTTCAGTAGATGCACTCTGCACCTTGGCATGTCACCGGTTGCATTATTATGTTGAACAGAGGTATATTGTTCTTGTCAGAGGCAATGCCAGGCAACATCAGAAAGGCTGAGTTCTTTATCAATTTCATGAGGAGATTCAACGAGTATCTTAAGGTCAGAGTTCACCCTGTTGATCTTTCTCGCTGGCCACACCCCCTCGTCCCCGTGGCAGATGCGACTGCGGGTCCAGCACGTGGTGTCAGAGACTCCGACCTACTTCCTCCAGCACATTCATCAGACCATCTGCGTGGACAGGAAACCACTCAGGCAAGCCACACCCTCTGCCACACCCACTACCTTCACTTTTCCATGTTTGCAAGAGCCACACTTTCTACACTGTGATATTTGTTCAAAAATGCTGAATTTTGAAGAACAAGAGAGAAAGTAATTATTTCTCTCCCACTGCCTGGCCAGGTTCTGTGCGGAGAGACTCCACTCCCTACTCTGGTCCCTGGAGCTGGTGGACATGGGCGACTTCTCTCCCCTCAGATTGGTCGCCAACTTCGCAACACTCGTTGCCACTTACACCAAAGGTCAGTCAGGGTGGGGCTTGTGTCACGTGACTGTCATGTGACCTGTGTGTAGGGTTCAGTATGATCATAGAGCCATTTCAGGACCGTGCACCAACCATCTTCAACCCCGTCCTCCACTTCAGGTGAGGGAGTATATACCATTATAACAGGCTCAGCTCTCTTACCTTTCTCTCTCTCTCTCTCTCTCTCTCTCTCCTAATGACAGCTGCATGGATCCTACCCTAGCCAGTGAACCTGTGTTCTCCCGCTTCCAGTCTGTCATTCTCACCTCAGGGGTGAGTTAGCCACACCCACACCACACCCCCACA
Source organism: Geodia barretti (assembly GCA_030341885.1). Classification (NCBI taxonomy): domain Eukaryota; kingdom Metazoa; phylum Porifera; class Demospongiae; order Tetractinellida; family Geodiidae; genus Geodia; species Geodia barretti. Next base: position 62,126 of record CASHTH010001211.1, on the reverse strand, counting down.
TCCCCCTCTCTCTCTCAGACGCTGTCTCCAATTGACATCTACTGCAAGCTACTAAACTTCCATCCAGTGACAGTCGGCCATTTCACCATCACTCTCGCCAGGCCTCGCGTCTGCCCACTGGTTAGTTTCTCCTCTCTCTCTCTCTTCATTCTGTGCCTACCACGTGGCAACAACTGTTGAATATTCAAATCCTGATTGCATACTAGTGCACACATTGAGTGCCAAATGGACCAAAGTCACTAATTGCATGCCAGCCAAAGTCTAATTTCAGTTGTCAGTATGTGTGACTGTATGTATGTATGTATGTACTACTGCAGGTAGTGAGCAGAGGGAACGACCAAGTGGCCATCACATCCAAGTTTGAAGCCAGAGCTGACACTGGTATGTCTGTCTGTGTTTACGTTACGTGTGTGTGCATGTGGTTTAATCTGCATGTTTTGCAGCTGTCGTCCGTAACTATGGGAACCTGCTGGCGAGCATGTGTGGGGTTGTCCCTGACGGAATTGCCTGCTTCTTCCCCAGCTATGAGTACATGGTACGTCACCAGCTGCCAGTGATAATCTCGAGACCCTCTCTCTCCTCTCCTCTCTCTCTGCCCCAGGACTCAGTGGTGTCGTCCTGGGTGGAGCAGGGAATAATGAGTGTGATTCAGAGACATAAGCTGGTGTTTCTCGAGACGAGGGACAGCGGGGAGATCTCCCTGGCTCTCAGGAACTACTTCTCCGCCTGCGACAATGGGAGGGGAGCATTGCTACTGGCCATTGCCCGTGGGAAGGTTTCTGAGGGAGTGGACTTCAGTGAGTTCTCAACTTACCTCCTCTCTTCTTAATCCCCCTCACCTTCCTCTCTTCCTCTCTTCTCAATTTACCTGTTCCCGACACTCCCCCTCCTCCCCCAGTGCACCACTACGGCAGGGCAGTGATAATGTGCGGTATTCCGTACGTCTACACTCAGAGCAGACTTCTCCGGGTATGTAGCTCTCTCTCTCATCTCCGGGTATGTAGCTCTCTCTCTCATCCCTCTCTCACTGTTACAATAGTATGTCCCATTATAGTGTGTCATATATTGCTGCAGGCAAGGCTGGAATATCTCAGAGACCAGTTTCAAATCAGAGAAAACGATTTCCTAACGTTCGATGCCATGAGACATGCAGCACAGGTATCAGTCCCTACTCCTGTAGCCAACACTATACTGGTGTGTGTGTGTGTGTGTCGGTGTTGTGAAGGCAATTTGCTGTACACTTCAAAAGCAGAACTTAGGCAGAAACCAAGATCAAAGAAACCAATATTGTATATAAGCCAAAGGAACACTGCATATTAAGGCTAGCCTAGAACACAATGCAATACATTATTGGTAGAACTGAAAATAGTACAATTCAGCGTAGGTTTTGTTATTTCGAAACTCCTGGTGGAATGCTGTGTCCTTGCTTTTTGAGAACCAGAGGCTGGAGACTAACAGGGGTATTACATTCCTCAGTCAGAGCTTGTACTCTCTTCTCCCCCCCCCCTTCTCTCTCTTCAAAAGGATTCCTTCACCTTATCAGGTCTCTGTGTGCAAACTGCCATTACTAAAGATACCTTCACTGACACTGCAGATCACACACTCCCAATGTCTCATCTACTGGGGCTCCCTTTGTGATGATCATTCTATAGTGTCATGTGATGATCATGTGACCTCCCCTGCAGTGTGTGGGGAGGGTTCTAAGAGGCAAGACAGACTATGGCATCATGATATTTGCTGATAAAGTAAGCTCCTCCTAATGCAGCCAGCAACATCCCCTGTTGCAGTACTCATCAATATGCAGTGTTAGCTGCCTAGCTGGTCAGTTTGGTATTGTGTGGGGAGATGTAATGGGGTGCTGCATGGGGCCTTTGTACCACTAAAGAGGTTGGCATTACCAAATTATGTCTTCACACACTCACACAAATGAGTAGAGATTTGGCCGACATGACAAGAAGACAAAGTTACCTCAATGGATACAGGTACACATACACTCCTTTAGTGTCTCCCATCACTCCCGTGTATATATATTATATAATGCTGCCGCCATTTGTCCTTATGTGCATTCCTATGGAGGGGTGTGAGGCGGGATTTAATATGACAAAGGGTGGAAGTAAAGAAATACAGGATGTACTAACATGGCAGGTGGTAGTGTAGGGACTTGTCCAGTGAGAGATGGTTATTAGAGACGTGCAGTTTTGTGAGCCAAATCAGGCATGGAGGACGGGTCACTCCCCCAGTGGCCCAGTGTGTGTCTCTGCCAGCTGTGAAAGGAGGGAGCGAGGTGTGTCGTGTGTCAGTGAAAGGAGAGAGGGAGGAGGGAGGGTGTCACAGGTTAGTGGGTGTGTGATAATGGAGGGATGGTTGCCAGCCTGGGTCGGCCAAGACCACTCAATACCGTGAGACACACAGGCTGTTCACATGAACACAGACCGGCTTTTTGAGACAAGTTATCTTGTTCAATTTGCGGTACAATCACCCTATTCAAATCATCGTCATGGCAATAGGCAGATGCTGGGCACCCATTTGAGGGCATAAGTTGGCAGCCAATAAAGTGAGTAGAATTATTCCTGGACCAGTTTGTCTGCGTGTCTGCCAGGGCTGGCTGCTGGGTTTGGTCGATTCCTGGTATATTCTCAGCTTCTCCCTTTGTCGAAACCCATGCCGTGTTTTTCACTGCAGGAGCACCTGAAAGACACTCTGTGCAGCCTCACAACTGAAGAGGCTGTTCAGGTATAGCCATGGGTCTGTGATACCATCACATGTCTCTGCATCTTACACCATGTGTATCTCCTCTCTCCCTCTCACCATGTAGATATGCAAGAAGTTTCTCCGGGAGATGGCTCAGCCTACAAGTCAGGTCAGACGCAGCGCCACATGAAATTGATATGAATTACTAATTATCCACTCCTAATGAGATAATCCCCTAGAGTATTACACCGAGATATTGAAACTGCTATGATTGTACTATTGCTGACCTGACAGGAATTTTGCTTTCGGTATGAAATTCCGCCACTCTGTCTCTCTCTCCACTCAGGAGGAACAAGTGGGCGTGTCCCTGCTGACTGCTGAACAAGTAGAGGAGAGGGAGAGAAAGAGACTCAGCGGGGAAAGCTGATGCGCATGCGCAGTTTCATCAATTTTGATACCACGTGCATATAAATGGAATCGAATGCCACTCTCTCATAAAAAGAGCGCGCGATTGGTGTTGTGGCTGGCCGGAGAAGCAGTAGACGTGTACATGGAGCGCTCTAGGAGCTACAGCGGGAACGTTCCGTCCAACGGGAGCGTCAAGATAGGCGGTCTGTGGAAACGGTCGCAGGGCCTTTCGCGGTTCACGCGACCCAACTACCGCCACCGCGTGTTCATTCTCACGGAGAACGCTCTCTCCTACTACAGCGGAACAGTGGACGTGAGTATGCATTTACTGTGCCGTAGAAGTGTGCGTTAGTGGACTGCATGCGAGATCCGAACTAGGAAAACTTGCGAGTATATACAATTCTGCAGTGAATTTCGTTCGTTCGTTTAGTCTGCGCTGTTGTTTCTCTGTAGCGAGTGGGTCAGCTGAAGGGACGAGTGGCTCTGGACGCGATCACTGCAGTCGAATTCGTGCAGGAGTCTGCGTTCAACCTTCCCCACACCTTCCAGGTCCGTCTCTCACACTCTCCCTCTCTGTATGAGTCTCCCTGTCTCAGCCCTAGCATTAGCTACTGTAGTAGCTGCTGTAAACGGTCTGTCATTCTCTTGTCCTTGTCTAGCTGTGTGTTGTACAAGTACATGGGGACAGTGTAGAGTGGTGTATGGTAACAGAGGTGAAGCATTGTGCAGATGATCTGGTGGATTGTCTGCAGGTGGCTGCCCAGAAAGGGAAACTGATAGTTTCTATTCAGGTCTCAATGCCTGTTGCTGTTTGTCGATTCCTAACAACCTCCAGCTAAAGTGTTTCCTTGTCTTGAGAGCTGGCTGCCGACCACTTTCCAGTAGTAAGCCCTGTGTGGCTCAGTTGGGCCATTTTTGGCAAGTCTTATCTGCCACTCCTGGTGTGCCAGTACACACAATGTCTCTACATGGCAGGCAATCAAAGTTCATCTCTTTCTCTTTGTCCTTAATGTGTGGGGGTTGCAGGGTCTCCAGGGAGGTAGTAAACAGGTTCTCATTGGGTATATACTAGGAAGTGTTTGTGTCAGCTGCGATGGATGGGAGGTGACATGCCAGTCAATCCTCCAGGGAGCATGATCTGAGGAAGAGGGAAGGGACACAGCCCACCTCCAGTGGGCTGTGTCCCCTCTCCTGTTAGCTGTATAGCATTCCACGAGCCTCTGGTCCGTTACAAGAATGCAGTCTTCACATTGTTGTGGTCTCCACGACAAGTGCAACCACTCAAACAACTTTCGGCAGTACGGAATTGCCTCTAGTTAATAGGCCCCCTTGTCCTGTATGTGGGTGTACCTGACACTAGGAACTCTTTGACTCAGCTGATAACAGCATTGTGGGTTTCTCTCCACTGCTCTTGTCCCTATAAGGTGGTGTATGTATAGGTATAGTGGAATGATCTCACTCCTTTGCTGTGTCTGATAGGGCAGCTCTTACAGGATGCTGTCATTTGTCCTCATTAGTATCATGTGAACTGAGGCAGCTAATGGCCTCTCTATCCTCCCTGGCAAACTGCACTCACACACAACCAGAATGGATCATTAGCCATTCCTCACTTTCCCAGATCGCTGGTCTCCCAATACACATTTCTAGCTGAGATAACTTGAGTGGCTAAGAAACCGCGAGAACTGCGACATTTGTCCCTCTTGAAATACTGCTGCTACTGTGGTGTGAGAAGGGAATGATTTAGGGAATGATTTTGGGAGTGGCTGTTATTATATTGCATAGCGTTTGTTTATATCAACAAACAGATTGTTGTCCCTAATTGAATACTTTGGTGTAATTTTCCTCTCTCTTCTACCAGGTGGTTTACACGACCAAGAAGAGTGGGTTTGTCATCCTCTATGTCACATCCACTGACAGTATAGAGTGCTCCGATTGGATTGCCACTCTAAGACAGGGTGCGTATATACATGAACATTACACAACTGTTTGTGCAAGGTGCATTGTTCCCTTACTTTCCCAAAGTTAACAACAAGAACGAGTAAGTATTCCCATAGTAGGTCATGTGATGCTGTTATCTGTTCTAGTCTATCTATTCTGGGATCTATTGTTACAAATATAGTGTCAGAAGTCCCTTGTGTTGGTGGAATCAAAACACGCTCACACATTGTCTTTCTCCCTCCCTCGCAGTGTGTTACTTCAACAAGGAGATGATGATGCACTACCACCCGGGTGCCCTCCTCAGGAACTGCTGGTCCTGCTGCAAACAGACCGGGAAGACAAGTCTCGGCTGCCAGCCAACTTACCACCTCCTCACTCGCAGCTCCTCTCGTTACGCACAGATGAGGAGAAAAGACACACTCACCAGTAGTCAGGGGAGTCAGGGTCGAAGGTCAAAGAGCAGCAGTGTTCCCCGAGAGGAGAGAATGTCGCAGACTCCAGTTCCCGGTGCCAGGATGGAGGAGGAGGGAGGTGGGAGTGGCAGTGGGCGGGGTCTCAGTAACAGCTGTTTCGACCTCACCCGCAGACAAATTCAGAACAGTTTTCGAGCCAGTCTCTGCGTCTATGGAAGGTGGGTCTCGCTGCAGCAGTCAGCTGTCCACCGAGCCCTCGATCAGCATGGGCTGCATTACTCTCACCCGTCTCTCATTGTCCGAGTCTGCCACTCCCCTCGCTCCTCCCCTCCCCACACCCCCCACGGGGAAGACAGAGGTCGCGGGGAGGTCACCAGTCGTCGGTGCCGAGGGAAAAGTGGGTGGAGTCAAGAGAAACAGAGTCCAGATTGCTCCCGAGTATACTCCGACCATTCGGTCCAGACAGACATTTCCCTCGTCTGAGAGCCAGCCTCACCTTGCTCACCGTACCACCATACCTGTCCTTCCCGACCGCTTCTCTCACTCTGCCTCTCTACACTTTACCACTTCCTCTGGCCACACCCCCTCTCAGACCACACCCACCGGCCAAACGAGACCGGTCCTGGCAGCTGCATCCCCTGTGGCGTACCACTGCCTGACCGAACCGCGCCGAAGTCGACAAAAGATCCACCCCGGGCCACCTCCACCCAGCCAACTGAGCACCAGCATGAGTCACCTCTGGCCACAGAAACCAGTGCTGGAGCCAAAGGTGTCAGTTACAGACCCCAACACCATTCATGTATGATACTGTTTCCCTCACGTGAGCTGATTTGTGTGTCTATCATACCAACCCACCCACCGTCTTCCGTTTGCATCAGATTGTTATTCTCAAAATTTCGTGATCAATTCACACTAATTAAAATTGTTATGCAACACATGTGGTTCACATGTATGGAGCCTATTTGGATGGTCTGAGGTATCTCCGATAGAAGAAGTTACCAAAGAGCACCATGTAAGACCCGTACATTAGGACTCCGTACCACAGGACACTGTCGTGCGATTTGCAAGGCCCTCCGAGTGTCTTGACGCGATAAACAGTGCCCAGAACAGTCAGACCCATCACAAACTGGGCCAGCTGCAGCAGAGTTATGCTCTGGGCCACGCTCCGCGGTATCCGGACACCGAAAGCCTTCAGGACGTAGTAAGAGTACATGACGGAGTGGACAAATAGGTTGAGGGTTCCGAACCATTCCGCAGTGGGGTCTCGATGAGACACGCTATAGGTGCAGTAAACAAACACTGATATGTGGTGGTACCAATGGAGGAAATTGAGCGGCGTCTTTCGTAGGACTATGAAAATTGTGTCGCCGAATTCGACCGCTTTCGAGAGGATGAAGAGGAGGGCCCAGAGGTTGTGCGGTGGGTTGAGCATGAGGTGGTTGTTGCAGACCGAGTGAGTGAAGCCGTTCTCCAGGACCCCGGCCTGCAGATCAGGGTAGAACCGAAGGAACCCCATAATGCTGAAGACGGCCAACCCTGTGTTCCAGAGAGTCAGGGCCTTGCGCAAAGAGTAGGGTTTCCTGTCTTTCATCCAGCGACGACCGAGGAAGATGACGGCCAGGTAGACGGCATTGGCATACAGAGTGAGCGTCCAGTTGTCCCGCAGCCACCTCGACACCTTCTCATCGTCGAACCGGTGCTCCACTACGTCAATCTGGCTCAGTAACAGGTGTGCCATTGCTCTCTCTCCCCGTGCGCGGCGGATCGGATCGCGCACGATTTTCACCTCGTGCTCGAGCATGCGCGTCTTTTCTAAGCATGCGCATAATTACCCTGTCGTCTGTGATAAAGTTTTCTAGCTCTCGTGTCAAATTAACTACGAGGAATGTTGGATGATAGACTATTCTACCTTCTTCTTCAGATACCTCTGGTAGAAGAAGTTTAGAAAGAGTATGAAGTACGAGACGTATATGGCCAGACCAGCATAGAGAAGGTCATACGAAGCATCACAATCCACTCCACTGCTCTTCTGGAGGAAGGCAGTGAGGATTGTGACGACTCCAACAACAAACTGAGCCAGCTGGATGATGGTGATCAGCTGAGCCACCCAGCGAGGCACCCTCACCCCAGCAGCCTTCACAGTGTAGTAGGTGTACATGAGAGAGTGGACAAAGTAGTTGGTGGCCCCCATCCAGAATGTGATTGCAACCTCGCCAGATGTCCTAGAGAACCAGGCGCCGTAGGTGTAGACGGTGATGTGATGGTACCAGTGGAGAAAGTTCAGCGGCGTCTTCCTGAGGACGATGAATGCCGTGTCTCCGAGCTCTACGTTCTTGGAGAGAAGGAGTAAGAGATTCCAGAGCTGTCTGGGAGCCGACCTGCCGTGAAGCCCGTCGCTACAAACGCTGCTGCTGAAACCGTTCTCGACTAGGGTTTTTGCCAGAAAGGGGGAAACCGTCAGGAAACCGAGGATGCTAAACACTGCAAGTCCGGCGTTCCACATGACTAGCGGGCGGCGGAGATTGAAGGCAGGCCGGCTAGACATCCATCTCCTACCCACGAACGTCAGGATCAGGTACACGACACTCACGGCGATACTGGTGTACCCGTAGCTCGCCAGCCATGGTTGCGCCCCCTGCAAGTCGAAGCGACTCTCTACGGGCGCCAGGAAGGGAACCACGGACATCTCCTCGTGCTAGCTGATAGTTGGTATTATGTGAGGAGTCCATGCAGCTGTCAATCTCAGCAGCAGCCTTGGCGCCTCATCCTTTCGGAAAAAAGAACGAGCGATATATTATATAATGGGTGTACGTACAATGGGACCGGCGGCGGCGCGGCGGGGGGGAATGATGAGCGCATGCGCCTCAAGTCTCGTTGCTCGTCGTGCTCGGCCGGCCTCATCCTTATGTCATAGCAGTTTCAATAAAATAGTGTTCATCTACAGGCTAATTTTCAGCTAATGAGAATTGGGTGTAGTTGTGCCTTTGCTTGCATTGAGACCACATTTTTATGCTCCTCTAGCTATAAATACATTGTAGAATAGAACTAAAATTCTGGGATGTGCATTATTTACAATATATACTACTTCTTTGCGCAATAGCGCTGATAAAAAAAGTTTGCGAAGAGCACAAAGTAGGAGCCGTACATGGCAAGTCCAATGTAGAAAGCAGGCTCAGTTATCCCACATGGCTCCCCTGATATCTGCAGGCGGAAGGCGAACAGATTTGCCAGAATACCCACTACAAATTGAGAGAGCTGAAGACATGTCACTAGTTGCATGATCTTGTGCGATAGCTTATAGCCACAAGCTCGCACAACGTAATAGGTGTACATGACTGAGTGGACAAAGAAATTGAGGAGAATAAACCAGTTGGCGACGCCGGGCCTCATACTGTAGAAACTCCAACTGTACATCATTACAGTGATGTGGTGGTACCAGTGGAGAAAGTTTAGCGGCGTCTTCCTGAGGACGATGAATGCAGTGTCTCCGAGCTCTACCATCTTGAAGACAACGAAGAGGAACGACCAGAGGTTGCGATGGTGAGAGGTTGTCCCGGACACGATCCTATGGCACACCGAGTAGGCGAGACCTTCTTCCAGCAGCGCCGAGACCATGGGAGGGAGCAGCGTAAGAGTGCCAAGCGTGCTGAAAGCAGCGAGTGAAGCGTTCCACATCACGAGCGGCTTGCGTAGCGACCAGGCGAGTTTGTCGTGCATCCAGTGTCTTCCTGCATGGACCAGGACGACGTAGATGACGCTGGCGTACACGGAGAGCAACCAGTGGTCGTCCATCCATTTCACCGCGTTCTCCTCTGCGAAACGTTTCTCGATAGGCTCCAACCACGACACGGTCGACATGGTGATGATGATAGATATAGAGAGACAGTCAATATATTTATACTTAGCTACACGTGCTGCGCAAAGATCAGTCGCCAGTTTTACATTTTTGGGATGGATGGTCTGATATGCAACCACCATGAATATCGAATTGTATTAGAGAGGTGGGTGGAGCTCCAAGCCACTGCGTGCGCAGCCGGTAGAGAGTGGTCAGTGCATTTATGTGTGTACGTCATGCGCAGCTTTTTATACGCATGCGCAGTTTGCATTGACGGCGCGGTACGTGTGTGCACGTACGCGTACGTGACGGCGAATTTCGCTTGGAAACTCATTGCCATAAACCTCTCCGAAATGTTCTGCTGTTGCCTCAGTGTTCCTGTTTTTCTCGTCATTACAGCGATACACTCTGGTAAGAATCATAGTGGTTCCAACCTAGCAAGCTGCATAGCTAGCAAAGTAGCTATACGTAGCCAGGAAGATGCAGTGCACAATTTGCAGGAGGAGCAAGATTCGCAGAGAGTCCGAGGGACCAGGAGCCAGTGGAGGGGAGCTCTTTTTCCGTCACGTGCTCGGCCGTCGGAGCTCTGTTCCTGGTGTGGTACAAGGAGGGCAGCATCATCCCCGGCAGCAGTCAGGACTACAACCAGAGCAGTGTAGCTGTTGGCAGCACCACACTGAGTGTGTCTGCAGCCATCCACTCGGTTCACACGGGGAACTACGAATGTTTGGTCTTTTTCCCCGACACCAGCATGGACAGTGCACCTTTCAGCGTCAATGTCAAATGTAAGACTGAAATAATTTATGATCCCTCGATTTAGTGATTACTCAACAATGCAAATACTTCCACCTACGTTTTGGCACAATTATTTTTGATTAAAATATTATCTAGATATCGATTCGGTCATTGGCATCCGATTAGCAGTCTCAGGTTCCAACTGCTCAGTTGCTGGGGGGATTGACGTACCTGCTGGCTGTCAACTGAGTTTCCACTGCAACCCTCCTGACGGGTATCCAAACACCACACTGGTGTGGTACAGAAATGGTGACATCTTGCAACGGACAAAGAGAGTGGAAATTTCAGAAGATGATAGAGGTTTAACGATCGGGGATGCTTTGTTTGAAGACTCTGGCAGCTACCAGTGCAGAGCAAGCAACGGCATTGGAATTACTAGACACTCGCAAACACTCACTGTCTTGGTCAGAGGTTAGTGGACTCATTCTCTCTCGGTACTTACTGTAAGATGTGTTGCATTTGGTGTTGCTATTCAGGTGCAGGTCGTGGATTGAGGTTTCTGGAGAGAGAGAACATGTCTTCTTGTGAGGCTGGGTCTGCAGCGAGTGTGGCTGAGGGAGGAATACTCCAACTGAGCTGCTGCATAGTGGATGCTGTGGGAATTGTGGAGTTTCAGTGGCTTTTGGCGGGGAGAACAAAGCTGGTGGAGGGAGGCAGACTAAGCATAATCTCCACAGGCAACAGCTCAACTCTGCAGGTTCTTGGAGCAGCTGTGGAGGATGAAGGAGTGTACTGCTGTATTGCCAGTGATCACCTCAGCACCATCAAAAGGAACGTCTCTGTGAGCGTAATGGGTGAGCTCCAAAGCAACAAACGTGTGCCACTGCGACAGCTAGACACACTCTGTGAGGAGTTAATTGGAGCAAATAAGAGCCGCCTATTTCTTGTATAAGTGTATCTGTTCTCACTCTAATTCCATTCAGAGTGAAATACAATACCTTTCCTGTCTGTGATGGGCATTGTTTGCTCTGCATAGATGTCAGTATTTGGATGACTCTGAGGATATTGCTTCTTATCATACATGCCACTCCCTCTCCCCACCCTTCTTCCCTAACATCTCCATATAGTCCACAGAGCGATAGTGGAGTGGCCTCCACCAGAGGTCCAGGGGAGAGAAGGAGACAGAGCTCAGTTTGACTGCATTGCCTCAGGCCGACCCGTCCCAGTTGTCATCTGGTTATTCCAGTCAACTCCTGTTCCCACATCCCCAGCTGGCACGGGGCTCTGTGATATGGGGAATGGATCTCTCCTCATTCCAGTCCTCCAGCAACGGCACTCAGGGACCTACCTCTGCATGCTGAAAGACCCACCACTCGACATTCGCAGCTTCTCCCTCACAGTGGAAGTGGGGCTTTCTCCCTCCACCTCCTGGGCCTCTTCCTCTACTCCAGCAGTGGCTCTGCCTCACAATTCATCTCATTCCAATGACTTCACCATTGGTGAGTTCAGTCGAGATAATGTTTACGTCATCGGTATGAGGAGTGACAGTGGTGCTTCCCTGCATAGTCATATTATAATTGATCATATTTCCCTCTGTTGGCATTCTTCCTGTCCCTGGCCTCCAGGTCCATTCAGTGAAGTAGTCTCCATTGTTGTGGTGAGTCTGTGTGGACTGGGCCTTCTCCTGCCGGTCTCGGCTCTCCTCCTCTCCCTCTGCTGCTACTGCTGGAGGAGACACTCTAGGAAGAAGGCGGTGAGAGAGACGAGCGTGTCTCGGGAGAGAGTCCAGTGCACCATCCCAGCCGAGAGCTATTTGTTTCCCAGTTATGGTGGGAACGATGAGGGGGGTGTAGAGGGTGCGTGTGGGAATGGTGTGGCGAGACATCGTGAAAGGAGGTTGCCCCTGCCGCCAGAGCCCGAGATTGGCATCGGAGGTGAGAGTTACTATGAGGAGCTAGATGAGGTTGACGTCACCAGTGGAGTGACTCTGCCACGCCTCCCCACGTTTTCCAGTGAAACATCTGAGGCTGGCGGGACGGAGCTGGAGACTGTCATATCTGCTGCAACTGACACTCAACTTGTCACTTCATGATCGACAAAGATCAATCACTCAATGGTCATGAATGACTGTATCATAACACACCCCACTGCTGTAATCATTGATGTGATTTGTGTGATTTCCTGTCGCAACGGAAATGGTCGCAATACTTGCCCATGCGTTTTGCGGTCCATCGATGAGTTGTTCCTCGCTTTTCCTACTATAATACTACCGGCTGGTTGTAGGGGCATCACAGTGCAGGGCGATGCTGACTTTTCTACCTCTCCACCCTTCTCTCTGTATTCTCCTCCTCGTCTCTGCTGTCTTTAGAACTGGTACGTCGCTCCATTCGCACAGCGCCTCAACCGAGGCTCATGATCATCATCCCTTCTCTTTCTCTAGCTCAGCCTGTGCGGCCGAACAGCACCCACGTCGTCGTGGAAGGCGACCCGTTGACGGTTCCTTGCGATTCATCAGACTCCACAGTCGAGGCCTACGATTGGAGTAAAGATGGGAGTCCTATAACCAGCGGTACAATCCCCGGCCTGACTATCAGCGGGGGCTCCATCACCATCTCCCGTGCCAACCACACACTGCACAATGGGAGCTATAGCTGTGCTATCAACGGCAGTGACGACCTTGATGACGAGTTCAGTGTCTTTGTGTACTGTAAGTTAGTCTCTCTCTTTCTCACACACACACATGCGTGCACCGCACTCTCGTTCTTACTCTCTCGCTCCCCTCTGCCTCCCCCCTCCCCTCTGCCTCTCTGCCATGAGTCTTTGGTAGAATTAGCACCATCTAGTGAGGAGGTGCCAACGATGCAATGTGTGAGTGTAGTTAAGCCAGTTTCCGCAGGGGTGGGAATTCAGGGCTGAATACTGGCGGCATTGGACCCACAACCCCACTACATGGTCGAGTCATGTCTGCTGAGCCAACACTCAATGTCTGGAACCTCTGTCTGGTGTACTAACCACTGGTGTACACTGATTTATACATACATATGTAATATGCGCAGTAATGCCATTTTGTTCTTGGACATCATCACCTAAACACTAGCAGCTGCCAATTTCCCTCCCTCCAGATATCAGGTCAGAGGTCAACGCAATGTTTCCTTTGCATCGGACCTACCAGGAGTGTGCCCCTGACGTTCAAACAGCCTACATTGGAGCCAGCCTCACCCTAGACTGCCTGGCCCCTGACGGTTACCCTCCAGTTGACATCCATTGGTTCCTATTCCAAACAGAGCTCACCTCTGCCACCTCTGAGGTTGAGATAACCGAAGGAGGGAGGCGTCTTATCAGGGAGCCTCTGAGCACGCTCAATTCGGCGGGGCTCTACAGGTGCGAGGCCAGTAATGGAGCAGGGATTCGGCGTTCAGAGGATCTAGTCATCACAGTTACTGGTGAGTCTGGAGAGATGGTGAGAGGGGAGAGAAGGTACAGACTGAGGAGACAGTGGGGAATCTATTTAGAGCCGGCTATGCAAAGAAGCCATATCCATGGGGTGTGTGTGTGTGTGTGTGTATAGGAGAGGGTGGGGGTAGTTTACTAGAGGAGATCAAAGACCAGGCTTTGGACAGACACACTCTATAATGGTGCACATTTCACAAGATCTCTTTGATGTCCGGTATGTGTGTATGTATATATATTACTGCCTGTGGTATATACTGGGACTCAGGAATGGAAAATGGTGCCGCATGTCTCAATATTCACCAAGAACCACACAAACTCTCTTCTTCCTCTTCCCCCTCCTCCTTTCTAGAGTACGGGTCGGAGACCCCAGAGATATCAATATTGGATTCAGAGACAGCACTGGTGGTGGGGTTGGGGCAGCGTGCTGACCTCATGTGCCGGATCTTCCCTCCCGTGGATGTAAACGTAAGTCTCTCTCTCTCTCTCTCTTGTCTGCCCCCTTCCCTGGCTGCTAACTCGAGTCTTGGTGTGTTCCAGGACGTTGTATGGCAGCTTGACACTAATGTCATTAGCAGTTCCGACGGTCGAAGAAGAACTGTCCAGCGAAGTCACCCGGAGCTGACGTGTATCGCCACCCTCCACGTGGACAACACCACTGCACAGGACGAGGGGACCTATGAATGTCATGCAGAGGGCTCCACTGGTGACCAACATGCCCAGAGACTCTTGCTTCTTGCTGGTGAGCTCACACACCACTTTCGAACAACTTCTCGAACTTTGATTTGTTTATGATCTGTTTTCCCTATCTCATCTCTACCACTGTTACACCTCGTCTCTGTATCCAGTGTTGGAGGGGCCCCTAGTGATTGAGGCCACACCCACAAAACTCCTGGCAGCTGGGCGGAGCCTGACACTCACCTGCCGACTCAGTGATGCTGCAGACCCGACCAACAACAATGTCTCCCCGGACGTCTTCCAATACCGGTGGACCCACAATGGGTCATCTGGGAGTGTGGGGGAAGAGAGGGAGCTGGTCATCTCACCAGTGGGTGTGAGTGACTCGGGGACCTACCTGTGCTCTGTCAACAGTTCTTCTGTTCCTACCGCCATTTCTGCCTCCGTCGACGTGACTGTGGAAGGTGAGGTTTCACTGGAAGAATTGGTTTAGTCTCTCTTTTATTCTCCCTTCAATGAGAAAATTAACGGTTGTTACTTCATTTAAGAATCTCAAATGTAACCAAGCCGCTGCAGGAGTTTAACCCTGTCTCCTCTCTCTCTCTCTCTCTCTCTCTGTACATAGTACCTCCGAGAGTGACCATCTCTCTGCTGGGCTCCGACTCTGTGTTTGACAGAGTCGACGGGACCACAATATTTGTTCAACTCGGGGCTCGAGTCACTTTCCAGTGTAAGATCACCTCCACAAGACCCACCAACTTCACCTGGTTCAGGAAGGTCAGCCAAACTAGCTATGATCTTTACCATATATTATATAGTCTGTAGTGGAGTTAAGAATATCTCACAGGCTGGCTGGTGAAAATAAAGAACAAACTGCTTGTCTCTACAATAAAGTCACTAATGCCTTGGCAAGGAAGGACTCTTTAAACTACTAGAGATAATTTTGACATTGAATACAGGGTTTAGTGCATGAATTTCCAACTTTGAACGTTGTATATTTCCATTCTATCTTCCCGTTGCAGGTGGATGGTGTTGATGAGGTGTTCTCCACATCTTCGTCCGTCTCCCTCTCCTCCACCCTCACCCTCTCACACCTCACTCCCTCACTACTCACCTCCTACAGCTGCCACGCCTCCAACCTCGTCCATGACAACGTCGTTAGCGAGGAGCGCACCCTCAGGGAGACGGAGGTGCCGTATGTCAGGGGCGCAGCCGCCGGGATTAAAGGGGTGGACTTTCGCAACGGGACTACCCTAGAGCTGGTGTGCGAGGCTCGAGGAGAGTCAGTGGAAAGATTAGTGTGGCGAAGGGGTGACGAGCAACTGACCAATCAGACGACAGCTGCAGGGTCGTCTTTGACGATCACAACCAACGGCAACAATTCAACGTTGATGATCGTTGGAGTCACTACGAAGGAGACTGGACTGATTGAGTGTGCTCTAACTGGAACGGAGTCGAAACTGGTCTACAATGTCACCATCACAGTACAGGCCCAGATTGAGTACACCTCTAGACCCTTAGTTACCGTGGCGATCGGTGACGAGGTTCGATTTGACTGTATTGCGTCCGGTATTCCTCCGCCCACCATCAAATGGCTGTTTGACGTGAGTAAACTCTACCACTGTCGATCTGTGTTTCTCTTTTCCAAGGAGAAAACTAAATTGCACGGACGTGTTGCAGTGGTTGTAGCATTTCTCTCTCTCTCCGTCTCAGACGCAGCCAGTGGAGGAGGTTGAGGACCTGGAGGACCTGGGTAACGGGTCTCTGAGGATCTCCTCCGTCACCAGGGACCACCAGGGGTCCTACCACTGTTTCCTGGCCCTGGAGAACGGGCAGCTGTCCCAGGAGTTCACTCTGACTGTGGAGGACGGGGCTGAGGAGGACAACCTCCTCTGTGGAGGAGGTATGTACCGTCCCCTTCATTCCTTCCTCAAAGTTCTCTCTCTCTCTCTCTCCCCCTCCTCTGTCAGAGTTCACACGAGGGGACTGTGTCACTCTGCTCTCCGGAGGCTCCGTGGCGGTCTTCCTCCTCCTCCTCACCCTCCTCGTCCTCCTCTTCTGTTTCTACATCCTCTGTAGACGCTGGGCACGGGGGGCCTACGAATACCCTCGAGAGTTGGAAATGAAGAGAGCTTTTTCAAGTAGAGCCTCCAGTCACAAGGATGGCGGGGCGGCCCCTGTGTTTGACGATGTTAACGGCTTCGCAGAGCCCCAGGGATTCAGGAACGGGCTCTACCCAGTTCACCCTCCGCTGGCTACTTTTGACAGGGCGGCTGCAGTGTCTGAGCTCCAGCGATCGGTGACCCCCCCGGCCCCCTCCCCCGTTCTCCAGACCCCCGGGACCGGGGGGACCGACAGCATGTTTAGCAGCGACGACCAGAGCTCGCTCACTGCCACTCTGCCCAACTACCCTCGCGCCAAACTCACAGTGAGTCAAGACAGAGAGAAATGGGAGGGGGGATGATTGCCTGTCAGCCTCTCAGGTGGCTTATTATGAGAAACCACGCAGAACGGTGCACATGAGCGATGCTAAGTTATGCAGAATGTCAGTTTTGCAGAATATGTTACACAATCTGTCTAAATTAGCAATCCTAAAGCAAAAGTGATCATTATTAATTAACTCTTCTTGCACTGTGTGGTTCGGCATTAACTCTTCCTCCACTGGCTGAGCGGATCATTAACTCTTTACTCACTGCAGTTGGGAGCAGATCTAGGTGAGGGAGAGTTCGGGCCCGTGGTTCTGGGGGTGGCCAGAAACATCGTCTCTCACGAGGAAACAACTCAGGTGAGACCACACCCCCTTGGAGGTGTGACTAGTAGTGTGTCTCCATTCCATTCTGCAGGTGGTGGTGAAGGTGTTGGTACGGAGTGGGGACGGAGAGGACCAGTTCCAGCCCGACCTGGCACTTGTGGACTTTGCCAACCAAATGAGGATTGACTACGAACACATCGCCTGCATCCTTGGCCTGTGTACCGACACTGAGCCCTATTACGTCATATACGAATACCTGGACCAGGTGGGCGGAGCTTACCTTTTACTATTGGTGGGCGGAGCTTACCTACATACGGCAGATGATTTAGTCATTCAAGGTTGAATGGAAAATCTTGTCACCAATCCAGGACAAAAGCTAGTTTGAAGAATTGTGACTGTTAATGTTTAGCACATGTTCCTTGTTTTGGGGATGTATCAACATGCTAATATGACATTATTCTCCGTGTCCCCTCTGCCCAGGGTGATCTGAAGAAGTACCTGCTGGCGAACCGCCCGGTGGCGGGCAGACCGACTCCTCTCTCTCCCACCACACTGTCTCGACTGGTGCTCCAGGTAGCAGACGGAATGGCGTTCCTCTTCTCACAGAGGATCATCCACGGAGACCTGGCCACTCGCAACTGCCTCGTATCTTCCGACAACCACGTCAAGATCGCAGACCTCGGCATAGGTCACGACCTCTACCAAACTGATTACTATGACAACGGGTCGCAGCTCCTCCCCATTCGCTGGATGCCGCCCGAGCTCCTGGTTGCCACAGACGACGGGCCCGCCTTCTCGCTCCACAGCGACATCTGGAGTTTCGGGGTCTTGTGTTGGGAGGTATTCTCGTTTGGGGAACTCCCGTTTGAGGGCGTGGCTGACGAGGAGGTTCTGGTGAGGGTTCCGCAGGGGCTCACGTTGCCCCTCCCACCCTCGGACAGCTGCCCTGGTCACATGACGCGAGCCATGGTTCAGTGCTGGCAGAGGGATCCAGAGGCCCGGCCCAGGTTCTCTGCACTCTGCATGGAGATGAATGTCATATCCGGAGATTAGTCCACCCACATCACGTGACTGGTCATGTGATCACTGCACACTGTGTATGTATTGAACTGTCATTTCTCACATCATTTCTCACTTTTTTACCGCATTCGATCCCCAGCAACCAATCGTATTTATTAACACCAAAATTTGTTTTTATGTAATCTGCAAATGTGGCACATTGTGAATTTCATGCTGTTTTGTTTGTAAAAAAGTTATAAATTAAACGAGAATTATAGTTTCTGGACATAATGTGATCTAGTCCCTTGTCCCTAGTTCGGCCAGCTGGAGAGGAGAGAGATGTGAGATGAGGCACAGCAAGAAAGAAGGGAAGGGAAGGATTTAGGGAGGGAGTCACTCACCTGGTCCAGGAATTGCCTGGCGTTCATCAGTTGACTAGTGCCGTATGTGACGTGTCTGCCGGTCTGCTGTCGACTGCAGTAGTCCTGCAAGTTCTGATACTCAATGTAGTTACCACCTCCTACCACAAACACAAAGGCCTGCAGGCAGGGGGAGGGGGTGGGGGACCAAACAGTACCACACTCTTCAGGGGGAAAAGGTGGGGGACCAATCTAACCTCAGTGAACGGTGTCTTGGATTGAGGGGCGGGGCGACTGTCTGTGGGACGCAGCTGCTTGGGGTCAAAGTAACAGTAGTCCTCCGTCACTTGCTGTTGGGTCAGAGTTCAAGGGGGTGTGGTTGGTGGGTGTGGCTAACTCACCCCTGTCGTCCTATGCTCCATCAGCTGGTCTACAATCCTAGTCACTGGCAGGTTCTGTGGGGGGCGGGGTTAATTATTGAGGGAGGGGCTCAATTTCCCCCTACCTTGGTCCCCACCACTAGATTTTTGACCCCCTCCATCCACTTTGAGCCAGAGTTCATCCAATTGGACATGGTTGACACCACGGAACTGGCGGAAGAAAAACATCTTCTCTAACACCACAATTCTCGTATTATTACTGTCGGCACCATTCTAAATGTATCACCCCTCCCCACCTGCTTGCTAAGTACGAAAAATTTAAGCATGGCAATCGTATTTGTACTCTGATTATTTGTACTCAGATTTGAGTATTGTACTCGGCACTCGGCTTATATAGCACTGCTTGGGATTACATCACTTTTGGTCAGGAGATGCTAGTGACGTCACACCTGACGGAGGTGGTGGAGGCAGTGTAGCTGCCCAGTGGCCGGGGAGCCTTCATCTTTGACAGTGATCTAATGGAGAAGGAAAGAATGAGGAAAGAATGAGGAGAGAGAGAAAGAAGTTCTCACTTCCAGTGTCCGAGGTAGGTGAGTGGCGCTGTGTTTGCTCCCACTGCCTCCAGTGCCGATGTATACTGTACAACATCTGCCTGCACAGGACAGACACCGACAGAGGTCAACGATAAGTCCAGTGAATGTTACTATTCCACACTCAGTAAAGTCAACCACTAACCTCGGCAATGTCAGGTGAGAGGATGTAGTAGATGATGAACAGTCTCATTTTGTCCTCTGGGGTTCCGGCTGGCGAGGAAGAGGAGAGGAAGAGGAAGACGAGGGGGGAGGGGGGAGGGGCAGACTAACCTGCAGTGTCAGAGATCATGTCCAGCACTGTCTTGTCCAGTGAGGACTTGGAAATCATCCGGTCTTCCATTTCAAAAAACACATCCAGCTTCCTTTCCTTTGGTGTCGATAGGTCAGAGGAATTGGTATATACGATTGAGGAGAAAGATGTATAGTGAGGGAGGGAGGGAGGGAGAGCACACCTTGATTTGCTCCAGAAGGGCAGTGGCGATGTTGGTGTGCATGTCAATACTCTTTTTCTTCTCCATCAGTTCAGGCAGCGATCTGCGACGGGCAGGAAGGACGAAGGCGTTAGATAGGGCCGGGAGGATAAGTGCGCCTGGCTCACTTGATGGCAGACCCCAGTTTCGAGGTCTTGTCTGTGAGTAGGTCAGAATCCTCTGACTCGTCATCATCCACACCCTGTGCATACAACACCAGTGAGAGAGATACTACCACTGTTAGTGAGTGTGTCTCTTCTGACCATCGCTGACTTGAGACTCTTCATCTCTTCCTCCGATGTCTTGTAGCGGTCAACCTCCGCTTGAACTGCATCCGCCATTGCTGGGAATGGACTGAGGGGGAGACAAGGCAAGAGTAGAGGACAATATAGCCCTCACTCTATGAACTGTATCATGTAGAGTAACTCACCTGCCGCGGTGCTGCTCCCAAAACCTATCCGAATGCAAGAGGTCATAGGTTCGTTGCTGTGGCGATGAGGTAGGGGAGGGAGGAGGTTCATCATCTGCCGTCAACAGCGTAACTCTGTTTAGGTCCAAGTTCTGCGAGGAGAGGTCAACGTTCATGGGGTCAGAGGTCACACGACTAACCAGCATGTCGTGGACTAGGGCCTGGTAGGTCCAGGTATGGTGGAGGGGTGTGGCCAGGTCCACATTCCGATCAAGAATGACCAGCAGAGGACGACTGAAGCTGGGGAGAGCTTAGTTTACTGAAAGTATACTGACTGGTCATAGGAGTATACTAACTGGCAGTAGTACACAGGAGTTTACTGAGAGTATACTGAGAGTATACTGAGGGTATACCTGAGCTGAGCAATGGCGGTGGAGTCTCCAGTGAACATACTGTTGCGAGGATCTCTGACATTGTCTCGTAGCTTCTTATCCAGAGCCTGGGCCACCATTTCCGCTGCATTACCTCGAGGACATCGTATGATTGGCACTGTCCCTGCAGAGAGCAGGAAGAGAGAGAGAGTGTGTGTGTGTGAGAGAGAGATTGTAGAGAGGGATTTGTTTACCAGAGGTGACAAAGACTGAAAACAGACATTCCACGATCGAGTCGCAGATTCTCTGAATCTCTTCGTCTGATGCATCTGGTCTGTTCAGAGCTGCAGAAGATGGAGATGTCGGGGAACAGCAGAAAATAGCAAAAACAAGGTTCTAAAATTGTTTACCACAAGATGTATTCTCACCATAGTAGGATACTTCCCCCAGCATTTGGTTACGAAGAACAAAGAAGTCGTCTTCCAAAGATATAAAGTTTAAGTACTGATCATACACCTGAGATGGAGAGAGGGAAAGAGAGGAGACACGTTCCTCTACAAACTGTGTTTGCAAATCAAAATGCAAAGGTGTCCCGCAACACTGCCGGCATACCTTCC
Organism: Geodia barretti; assembly: GCA_030341885.1. Lineage (NCBI taxonomy): Eukaryota > Metazoa > Porifera > Demospongiae > Tetractinellida > Geodiidae > Geodia > Geodia barretti. Next base: position 41,028 of record CASHTH010001211.1, on the reverse strand, counting down.
CAATCTGAGGGACGCAGTCAGCCTCCAGACTGGCTTTGGCCACCTCCTCCAGGAGAGGCCTGGGAATAGCAGTCACAAAGTTCAAGTAGTACTTGTCGTAGAGCTGGGCTCTGCAGTCCTGGCAGATCCTCGCCACGTTGGCCGCCGTGGGCATCAGGAAATACACCGCCACCGCGTCCGATATCTGCTCCCTCCCTGCGTCCACCTGCCTAGTTGATCAGGGTTAATACAATTATGTGCTGCCACCGTATATACATGTATAGGAATTATGAGAGGAAAAGATTTTGAGGCCAAAAATTGGTAGAAAATTGTGTAACTATGTGGAGAAATATTGGATCCCTCCCAAAAAGTTTTGATAAATGGTTCTCAAATTTGACAGACTTTCTCCATCAAGAAATGTGGTGGTACACTACACACACTCACAGGTGAAGGGTGACTCCAAGGTCGCGCAGCTCCCTCACTGAGAGCAGTGGAGAGATGATGTCAGAGCCAAACTTGTCGTAGATAAGGACCTTCCAGACTGGCTCGCTGGCCGCCACCGAGCCCCGCGGAGTGGGCTGGTTCAGGTTGAGCATTCTCTTCAGGGCGGCTGCAGAGAGAGAGGTCCGGTTATGGCGGATAAGCAGTTGGTTTCCAGGTAAAGTTGCGGCTCTCACCGATCTGCTTGTCCCTCAGAACGTTCTGGTACGAAGTAGGAGGACCTGAAGTCGCCATTACTGCACTACGAGCGAGCAAACATGCACACGTTTTAGCGTAATGCCGTCGCTAAGGGGTTAAGGAAGGCGTGTCTTGAGCGGCACTAAATAGAATACTGGAAGACGTCTTTCTCCTCTGGCGCAGATTTGGTGGGTGTGTGAAGGAATATGGCGCAACCCCCGCCCCTGGCAGAGGTGGCCATGTACTCTGAGTGCGCGTCTTTGACAGAGAGCCTCCAAGAGCGGAGCCCGCCGAGGATCGTTCTCAGCTCTTACCCTCCAGCCGTCGGTAGAGAGGTGGTCCGCAGCGTTCTTCCGCCGCTGAAGGGGTCCTCTCGGCTGTCTCCCGCTGGGAGAGAGACGGGGAGCGGGGAAGGCGAGGAGCAGAGTCCTCTGCAGACGAGGGAGGAGGTGGAGTGGACAATGGAGGTGCTGGGACACGGTCTCCAGCTCCCTCTCTCAGACCACGACCTCGTCTCCTCGTGCATCGCCGTCTACGAGGATTGGCTGAGTGCCTTCTCCCCCTCCCCCTCCTCCACCGTCCCTGCCCCTGTTGTTACAGACCCTAATCGCTACTGCCTGGTGATCCTGACTCATCTCTACCAACTGTTCACCCCGCGCGAGGCTGACAGTGGGTCCCAGCTGGAGCTACACCTACAGCTGTGTCAGAAGGTCCTCACCCTCACCAAGTCTCTGGTCATGACATCGGGGGAGAAGCTCTCCGAGCCCACATGTGAGGCTGTCTGTCGGCACCTCCTCTCGGTGGCAGACCTCCTCCTCTCGCCGCCCCTCGACCCCTTCTCCCTTCCCGCTCGACTATCTGGACAACTGACACACGTACTATTTGCTGCCTGGCTGCGTGCCTGCACAGCCTTCTTCCCCGAGCCCCACATGTGGAAGAGCCTGAGAGAGCTGTGTCTGCGCTGGCGTCACCACCTCTGTCTGGCCACCGAGTGGAGCTCCCTCATGTACTCCCTGACCCTCCGCGTCGTCTCTCTTCTCTATTCCCCCTCCTACCTCGCCCATCTCCAGGACAACCTTCACGAGGACTCAGAGTTCTCTGAAATCCTCCGCTCCATTCCCCCGGACTCCCTGGTCCAGGCCTGGTTCCGTCTCCTACACACTCTGGGGAACCCCGTGGACCTCTCCTCTCTCTCCTCTCTCCCTCTCTTCCAGAAGGTGGCAGGGGACCATCTCTCGGTGCCGCCAGCCCCCGATCTTCCTCACATATTCTACGAGGCTCTGCAGGGGGTTGCAAGACTCGTGTACCTGTTCCTTGGTCTGGAACCACGGCAGGAGGTGCCACGCCCACCATCCGAGGGTTCTGCGTCTTTCCCTCCCCTCTCTGCCCGGCCGTCTCCTCAAGGTCTGCGTCGGAAAGGCAGCAAAGAGTTCCGGGACAAGAGCAGTGTCTCTGGAAGTATTGGTCAGCTCTCACTCCTGGTGTTCCGTTACTCTTCTTCTGACTCCTTGCATGCAACTTTACACGTGATGTAATGATTCTCACAAATTGACTTTCTCTCCCTCCCTACCAGGTGGAGGTGGTGGGACCAAGAAGTCAACGATATGGTATGATGTCACTTCTCCCAGACTCCCGATAGTGCCTCAGTTAACTCCCCTCACCTCGCCTCTCTCCTCTGACGTCAAGAGACCAAGAGGTAATTACCATTGTCCACATACGTTAAGACCAAAATGTTTGGAAATAACTTTCAGAATATTTATCATCACCACCACTGCAGTGCTCCATTTATGCACTCTATTCTCCAGGCAACACTATTCTCCATCTGTTTGGTAGCTGGCTGTTTGAGGCAGTCACCAGACCAGTGCTGCACGGTGAGCAAGATGGGAGGGAGTGAGGGAGGGAGTAAGTACAAGTATCTGACAGCTGCAGGAGGCGAGAGAGGGAGACAGACTGACAGTGCCAGACCTGCAGTCTTCCGCAGTCTTGTGGACCTCAACGGAAGCACTGACTCCACCCTCACGCTGACCACACCCCCTGAAGACCACGCCCAGTTTGAGGCGGGGCGAGCCGAGGCAATCGGAGCTCTGTGTGCCATATTCTCCTCGCAGCCATGTGGGGAGCCTTTCCTCCCAGTCTACCTAGCCAGGTTCTACCGCTGTCTGCACCTTGGACTCAAGCATGATGAGGTTTGCCTCCTCTCCCAATAGGCCAGACTATATGAGTAGTGCATTCGCTGAATATCAGGGCTCTAGTATATAGCAGCTTGCCAATTCCTGCTCTAACTGATGATTCAGTTTTGCAGCTTACTCTACCTCACTATCTCTCTGTGCAGGCATCGCAGGGACTTGTGATGACTCGTATCCTTCTCAACTCGCCATCTCTGTTTCGTAAAGGTCTCCCTGGACTAAACCTTGTTCTCCCTTCCTTCCTGACTGCCCTGGAACTGGTCCTTCCTCACCCGGCACCGCTAGTCAGGTTACCCCCTAGCTCTGATCATGTGAGAGTCATGTGACAGTCATGTGGTTACAGGTGTTCTGTGGGTACTCAGGAGCTGAGACATGCGTCAATCCAGATTCTCCTATCGGTTTTCTCTCTCCCTCTCCACTTCCTTCAGCAGCCCTTACCTGGTGGGTTCCTCCGCATTCCAGCTGTGATTATAGGGTGATTGGGGGTGATACCCCGTGTTTTGTTGATGGGGAAGTCTAGATTAGTGAGGTATGCCTTGGAGTAGTGGAGTTCCTCTATGCAGCCATGTCAGTAGAGGATGAGGAGGAGGAGGAGGAGAGAGACAGCGTCACGTTTTACAGCCTGCGAGAGTGGACTCTCTGGTTGCTGTTCTCTGCCATCGAGCACGAGAGAGATGGCTCCAACTTGCAGCTGCTTCTGCACGGAGTGTTGGTCTGTCTCCAGGACACTGGTGAGGAATCACAAATGGCAACCGTACGATCGGAAATCTCTCCCCCACCCTCCTCCAGTGCTGTATGAGAACGTGACAACAAGACTGGCCGAGGAGGGAGTGGGGGAGGGAGAGAGTGGATCGGCCAGAACTGAATTCTTTTCCTCCGTTGTCAAAGGCGAGGCATCACTGAAGCTCAATCATGCCACTGTTCCTTCATCAGTCATTGTCCCCTCAGATTACGGGTCAGCCAGTCTGTTTCGCAGAGCCAGCAAGGCAGCTCACTGGTGCCTGCTCCAGTGGCAGAACAAGATACACATCTCTCTGTCGGCGCTGGAACTGCTGCAAGGACTGGCACAGCTACAGTTTGAGTACATAGGTCAGTACTGCACTCACTGTCTCAGCTGCACTGTGTCAGTTTGTGTGCATGAGTGAATTGACCTCCGTTTGACGTCTGACAGACCATGAAGACCTGAATATGGCGGTCATGTGGGTGTGTGAGTACATTCACCGTCGGGCGGAGAAAGACAAGATACTCCACTCGAAGGACCTGCACACCTCCATTGTGGCTGCCTTCTCCTGCCTCCTCTCCTGGGTCACCCTCCATCCTTACCTACTGGGAGACAAGGTCTGCGTTTCGCATGTGTTGATTCGTCGAAGAACTCACACATACAAGGAGGGGGGAGTTTCCCCTACTCTTCCCTTACATTCCCCTGACGCATGTACGGAAAATGGTGTGCCCTGCGCAGCTAGTGATGGCGTCTGGTTTGAGTGCCTGTTACAGATGTTTTGGTGCTTCTTTCTCCTTCCTTCCTAGTTCCCAACAGCCACACTGAAACCACATTTCATCTCTCTTCCTTCAGACCATTCTGGAGGCAGTGATGCAGGTGGTGGAACTAGGCATATCCGGAACCTTCTCTCAGGTATTCTGACTTCACACGCTCTTGCTATTCTTCTCTATTTTTCTCTAACTAGAGCCCCTCTGGATCAACTGTTTACAAAGGTCTGTGTGCATTTTCCCCCCTGTTGTTCTGGCTAGAATATTAACTGTTTGTTTTAGGAGAAAAGGAGTTGAAACCAATCTCTGGAAGAGTAAAAGAAATTGCCGAATTTGTCCTGACTGCCATAATGGAGCAAGTGGTAAAATTTGAACAAAAGTACAATTTTCAGCGCTACATTCCCGCCGGGTGTTGTGGCGTGCACCTGTAACCAGAGCTACTACTGGGGCAGAGTTCGGTGGATGGCTTGAGGTCGGGGTTCCTGAAGGTTGGCGCGCTATGCTGAGCGGACGCCCGCACTAAGTCCTGCGTCAACATGGGCGTATCTACGGAAGCAGTTGCGTCCAGGTTGTATAGTGAGAGTCGTACCGGCCCAGGGCGGAAACGCAGCAGGCAAAAGGCTCCGCGCTCGACGGTAGTGGGACTACGTCTGTGAATAGGCGTCATCCGTCAGCCCGGCCAACATAGTTAGACCCGAACTTTTTTTCGAACATCTTGGATCAGAATTAGTCCTTCTTTTGCTGGTTTAGGCAACGCAGTGCACGAGAGAGGACCATTCTATTTTTTTTACTACAATGAAATGTGAATGTAGCTCCCTGTTGTCGCAGGGAGCTTTTCCTTTGCCTTGTGGGGCGGAGTCAACGTCCAGTCTTCTGAATGAAGAGCATCTGCTGGCAAGACTACCTGTGACTGGCACCCAGGTATACATTGGCATGCTACACTTGGCTCATAGCTAATGCAAAATTAGATGGGTATGTTGGGGGGAGTACTTCCTAAATCTCAATCACTAATCCAGTCCCTATTGATGGAATCTTCTGTGTACAGTTTGCTTGTAAGCTAAGCTCTGCCAGTGCATTCCAAGAACAAGATGATCTCCCAAGGCCCAGATCAACCATGTCCCATGTTGATACAACAGAGACTAATGCAACATTTCCTAGTTACTTGTTACCAGGTTCCTAGTCCCATATGTTTGGAGAATGTTATGAAAAATTATTTAACTTCTCCAAATATCAAACACAACAAAAATGTTTAAACAACTTGTCAGTAATGACGAAACATAATTATTAGGATCAGCCCCAGGGATCTCCCCCTGCATGTCAATCATTGGGAAATAGTTGAGAGGTCATGTCATTGGTTCTCCTGTAGACCACAGCTGACTCTCAATTCCGTTACTTTCTCGTTGACAACTCAATTGTACTGGGTCTGCTGGAGGCTGAGTTCACTGCAGGTAACAGACACACTCTTTCTGGAGAATTCATGACAACGCACTCTTGTATCCTTAATTAATGGCAGCTGTACCTGAAAGTCTGAGAGTCCATGCACAATGTGCTACACTTTCAGATCACTAATTTCTGGTGCAGTGAGTGAGTTATGTATGTTGAGACAGAGAATGAAAGGGGATCTTTGCAGCAGTAGTTCAAGAATGTGTGGTTTAGTTGTAGTTGTAGTTTGTTTTTGGCTAGTGACGTCACTAGCCAAATGACAGCAGGCAATGTTGTGGGTGTTAGTGTATGTTTTTCCTCATTTCCTGGAGAAGGGGAATAAGACTGGGGAGTGGGGGACCGACTGGAAGCAGCGGATTTCCCTCCTTTTCCTCCCTCTTCTTCCACCATACCTTCAGATGCAGCTCCGTCGGTGACGGCCGTTGTGAGAGGGCTCTCTGGACGACACAGCTGGAACATGCAGCTGAGAATGAGACCTCGTTCCAGCCAGGTCAGTACCTCTGGGACCACATCAACTTATTCCTTACTACACCCTCTCACTGCATATTATATACACACCTCTGAATAAGGAGAGGACCTTGGAGACATGGAGAGTTTCCTTATTCAGAGATGTCCCTTGTCGGAGGCTACAGTACACCAATGCATTAGTATGGGGCAGAACCAAGTGTCCTTAAGGCAAGGGCAGGTTTATACGATATCACCAGAGCAAGTATGTATGTGAGTACAGATTACCTCACTTCAGTAATGGAGACTGTCTTCCCCTTTGTCCAGGCTGTTGGTTCGCAGTGTGGGAGTATGCCGAGGCCAGCCCCCACTTCTCCTCCCCTCCTCTCTCCCTCTTCCTTCCATCGCACTCCCTGGCCCGAGGAGGCCTGTGATGGTCCTGAACTAGAACTGTGAGTATGGGAGGGAAGGGAAGGAGAGAGGGAACATTTGGGAGTTTAGGAGAAGGATGGCAAGAGGTCAGTGCAGGTTCAGGACTAGGAAGGGTATGCCATCTAGGACTAGGTACATTAGTAAGGGTATACCATCCTCCCACATAAGGCATCTGTTGTTGATTGTGTGGTCCAGGGGAGTTTGTTATGATGTTAGAAGAAACAGTGCATTATTGAGGAAATGTACAGCTTCCATGGGAATCCATTTCTTGCTACACTACGACAGTCGTTCCTTTGACATCACTTCCGTAGCAGAGTGTTTCCTGCAGACTTAGAGTGAAGAACGTAAATCCGCTACCCTTAATTCGGCGGAAGTGAGGGGACGTGATGTTGCGTTGTAGCCATACTGTAACTAAACCAAATGTTCATAATATAATTGGCTCACACAAGTCCTCTATAGTGGGTTTGCAATGTCATGTGGGACACAGCACATGACATCCTGACACATGCATGTGCATACAGTACACACATTGAGTATTATAACCACATTTGTGACAGTATTAATGTGTGGTAACATTGGAAGCTGACTCACTGTAGCTGACTCCATTTGTTGAGAAAACTGTGTTAAGGACAAGGGCAAATGTAGCAACAAGGTCATTGCTACATTTGTCACACCTTACAAGTTAAAAGAAGGCAATTTGGTCAAAGGGAAGGGAGTGAGTACCATCTACAGCGTGGATAATGAGGAAAGAATTCCCCAGTTGTAACTAAAGAGCTGTTGTCTACAAGTCCAGCTAGAGCATTGTGCAGTGCTGGCTGGTGTGAAGGAGTGTTGGGTGGTGTCCCAGACCATTGGGACACTGGGAGTGTTTACTCAGTAGTGGACTGTTTGTAGTGCCACTCTCAACACTAGGACTCTCCCTCTGGACTGCAGGGGCTGTGCATGCAGTGGCCCACTAAACATTACAATTCTCAGTACTTAATGTATGGGGCAACTGCTCACATTTTGGTGAGCTATTAAGGGAGCGAGATAGGGGAAAGACAAAGTAGGGAGCGAGAAAGAGGGAAAAGGAAATCTTGTGATGAACCTCTGTACTGCATAAGTAGATCTGGGTGGTGGGACCAAACTTCCATGTACTGACTTCCACGCTGCTCTCTCTCTCTCTCTCTCTCTCTCTCTCTCTGTGTGACTGCAGGAACAGCAGTATCCCCAGTCTCCAGTCAGTCCTGGACACAGCTGGTCGCGAAGAGTACGAAGAAATGGCTCAGCAGTTGTCACGAGAGACAGAGCTGGAGACCAGTGGCAGAGGAGACCTTCTCCTGGCCCCCTGCCCTCCCCTCCACCCTCCTGTCAGGTGTGGCTAACAAACTAACCTTCCACCACACCTATAGAGACCTATTAGTCGTGGTGTTGGCTTGTACAATCCTATGCCAATGTATGGGCTGAGGCATTAAAACAAGGCCTTGAACGCAGAAGCATGTTTCAAGGCAAAGAAGTGGTCAGGAATTTCCTTAAAATGATGAATGGTTGGTCCTTTAATTGTGGCAGAGGGGGCTGAGGAATGGAGGCACCCCGGACTGTCCCCTGATGGAGGGACTGTTTTATATGCAAATATCCACATCCTGGGACTCAACCCACACAACTCTGCCAGTTGCCATATATGGCAGGCTGCACACTTCAAGGATAATGAGGTGTCTTTGGCCAGTGGTATATAGAGAATAGTCTTGTAGTCAGTAGTAACAGCATGCCTCTTTCATGTATATGCACAAAGTAATACCTGGGCCAAGTAATAGTGGGTGAAATTGTGTAGTCCCTGATGGTGGGGGTATCTGAAGGAACTCCACTAACACATCCCATAGCCCAACCATAATTACATTAACTGTGGGGGTTTGAGGAGGACAAGGTTTGCTGTATGTATGTATTTCTTCAGGACTGAGGTGTCCATGTCCACTGGCAGACTACTGCTGAACCACCTCAGTCTGCTGGGAATGGAGGTTATTCAGGTGAGCTCCTCCCTCCCTCCCTCTGAGAAAACCTTCTTGACCTTGCAATACAAGTGTACAAAGGAGGGGGTTATGGATAAGTCTACTGTTTTACTAGTGTTCCACATAAACACTGCACAGTTCAAAGACCCATCCATGTAGATGTTTAGAGTTAATAATTATTTCTTATTCCTGAGGATCCAGATCTTATGGGACTCCTCAATCACGTGTCATTCTCATCCCGCATCTTGTCAGCGACATTAGGAATGTTTTCCATGCCTTGTCTCAGACTGGATTGAGGATCTTTCTCAGCTCTCTCTCTCTCTCTCTCTCTCTCCATGCATACACTGGAACAAAGAGAACATCGCAAATGGAACTGATACACAGCCGCCAGCCCATTGTGAGGGGGAATCCCCCCATGGGAGATTGGTATTCATAACCAGTAGCGTTTGCCGTCACAAGTCATGCCTGGTGGTCATGCCTCGGTGGTCATGCCTGTCTACTATACACTGTACTACACTATACACTGAGGAATTCATGTAATTATAAATCTATCCTTGTTGGGGACTCAGTAAACTAATAGCGGAAATGAGGGAAAGGTTTTGTGGACCTCTTGTCTCTGGTTTCACCTTTCACTTTTGGATATCCTGTTTACTACGACAGGGGGGCAGGGGCAGGGTCTATGGTGCAGGGCTGAATGCTATGGAATGGGGGTGAGTGGGTTCAGGGGAAGGCCCAAGTGAGATCAAAGGTGATCTCACTGTGAGTAGGCCCTCCAGACTCTGCCGTGTCAATCAGCTACATGCCACATTACCATAATTGCATATACAGGCAACTTTCAAAGCCACTCCACATATCATGCTAACTGCACAGAGAGCCCGCTGGGAGGTTTCTAACACCCACAACATTAACCCCTTCACTTCTAATAGTGTATTTGGTTCCAATAGTCTTCCTGCCATGGTGCTGTGGTAGGCAAGGCAACGGAGTGGCGGTAGGGACCTCACAGGCAAAAGAGACCCGTAACTAAACCTTAGTACAAGATACTTCTCACTCTCCCGGTGGTTTCCTAGCTACCAGGGTTCACCCTTGCCTGCCTGGCAACAGGGGATTCCCCACTTTGCACCATTTCTAACACCAATGTTTGTTCTTCCTCTCCCCCTCCCTCTCCCTCTCCTCTCCCTCTCAGCCACTGCAGGCAGGTCAGAAGCAGTCAGTGGTGATGCTGGACCACTCAAATCCCAGTTTCAAGCAGTCACTGGGTGGACTGGACCGACTCCCCACCAGGGTCTGTAACACTGTCTTCGTACTCTACTGCAGACAAGGCTGCCACAGACCAGATGACATTCTGGCTCAGCAGGTGTGAGGGAAATATCCCCACATGCACAATGCTTGGGCTCAGATCTCAATGCCTACTTTCACCTTGCACATACCAGTCTGAATACCTCCCTCTTCCCTTCCTTCCCCTACTGCCCGCCACTGCAGGCGGGGTCTGTGGGAGCCAGGCCACCTGAGTTCTTGGAGTTCCTCCAGGGACTCGGTTGGTCTGTGGACGATCTCAGTCACACCGGGTTCTCTGGGAAGATCCGTCCTGAGAGACCAGACGAAACAGGCCACCTGCTCCAGTTCGCTGCCCAGGTTCCTCAGCAGCAGCCGTTCCACTACTTCGCGGACTCCATGACTGAGATGGCGTTTGTTCAGCCAATTCTGCGGTCGTCGGTGAGCCACTCCTCGGCGAGTCTGCGCAGCGTGGAGTCCTCTGACTCTGGCCAAGACGCAGTGTCACTGATGAGCAAGTCCAGCCTCCCTCCACCTGCTCCTTCAGCTGCTGCAGGTGTTGAGAGAGAGCAGCTCTCCTCCCAGACCTCTCTCCCCTTCCTCCCTCATGCCAACCAGGCCGCAGCGGAGGGGGAGAGGTTTCACACTCTCCCCACGCGAGGGAAATTGACGTCAGGCTCACGGACAGACATACACTCCATCTCTGACCAGCCTCGCAAGAAGACTGCAGTTCCACAGGACTGTGCAGCGATGGTAGTGTGGCTGGAGAGGTTTGAGGACCACGCATCGTTTCCTCTGGAGAGCCTGAGTGCCGTCCTCCATGGAGCAAGTTTCTCTGGAGGCAGTCGATTGAGCCACCAGCGCAGGGTCCTCCCCTGTATCTTCATCCACATGCTGCCCTCTGGACTCTACCAAGTCACCACCACTGCTCCAAGGTTAGTTACATACATGTACACATAGTAGCCCCCGGGTTAGTTACATACATAGGTCCCCCCCCCCAGCTGAAGTCAGGAGGTGAAGTCTGTTTCCTCTTTGAAACTGAGGAGACCTCCTCTGTACGAATCTGTCACTGACTGAGCCCTGTTCCTGTGCATGTGGAAGCCATTTTCTCATATACTGCTGGGGGAAATACAAATCCTCGGTGCAGGGGGGCTGGTGTGTCAGTGTCTGATGCATGATAGGAACTGCAGTTTCATCTGCACACTCACACACAGGATGGAGTCACTAGCTGGACCACTGATGGAGGGGATGGTGGTAAGTCGCAGATCTCTGAGTCGCCTTGTGAGGCTCACTGCTGCCAACATGTGTGGCAGACATCGGCTAGACAACGAAGGGTATGTGTCTGTCTCAACTCAGGGACTCCTCTGTAGCCAATGGTGCCGGCTGAAATGTTGCATTTCTAGTTTTGCCTCCGCAATCAGTAGCGTCTCCAACAGTTTCAGTATAAAGATGTTTCCCTCATAGATATTCTCCGTAACCGCCAGCATGCTAATGGGGTAGTTAGTACCTCAGTGAGAGACTGGTGTGTGTGTGCATGTGTCCCCTCCCTGTGCTCCAGGTACTGTCCACCTCACGTGAAGAGGAAGAGGAAGATAGAGGAGATGGCAGCTGCATTCTCTCTCCAGACATCCGTCCCAGAATTCTACTCCAGACTCCTGTTCCCTGACAGAACTGTTCCCTGAGAATAGCGTAGTGACCCTGATTTTGTCCTCATCATTCAAGTGTTGGCATTCGGTATAGTTGCGTTGCGTTCCAGCGAATGTTCCGGCAGCCAGCTGCGGGGGCGCGGGCGCGTGCAAGTGCGTCATCGTCGTACGGGAGTTTCTGGAGGGTGTTTCCCCCCGGCCCAGAGGACGGTATACAAAAGCCGCAGCCTGCAGCTTTTGCGCAGTGTTGCAGTTGTGAGTTTGTTTGCGACCTTCGTTTTTGAGTTAAAAAGGAAACTAGCATGTCTCGATCTCGGCAGCTGGGAATGAGGACGATATTCGGACAGGGCGACCTGGAGCGGGTCTCGCAGGCGCAGGGGAAGGTGATGGACATGTACGAGTCGATGAGAACCGGTCCGGACTCGGGGTTCGGCTCAATGGCGACCAACAGCAGTTTGGGAGAAGAGATGCCGGCTCCACCGAAACTCCTGGGGGTGACCAGAAACCCCGAGCAGACGGACTCCGGGCTCGGGGAAGACGTTGAGACGGATCACGTGGCCGTAGAGACGCGGACCTCGGCTCTCGATCAGGTAGAGATGGCGCCGTCCGAGGTGAGCGTGGAGCCGCCACGGAAGACTTCGGGGATCTCTGTCGCGTTGCGGGCCGAGAAACCCTTGCCTCGTCGGCCGAGGAAGACCATCGCTCCCTGCGTTGGAACCAATATGCAGTACAGTTCTCCGCGACAGGCGACGAGCGACGCGGGAGCGGGCAGCGGACTCGGGCCCCCGTCTCTCACCTCGGTACACGTCCCGGCGCAGCAGGCCCAGGAGGAGGTACAGCGACTTCACCTGCAGAACCAGTGGGAGCGCATCCTCCTCCAGCAACGACTCCACTACCTCTTGCCCAACAAAGAAGGCGACACGTAAGTAGACAGGAATCTTATGTGTATTGTATGTGCAATACTTGACGTGTGTCTCTCTCTATTGCAGTGGTGTTCATTTGGCAGTCATCCATTCCCGGCCAGACATACTGATCCAGTTGCTGGCACTGGTAGCCACTGACGCCAGATTGAGAGTGGCTCTGGACGAGCAAAACAGCCTCTATCAGGTATGTATATTAGTCATCCCATAAAATTAGTAGCCTGGTGGTGTACTGTTAGCTGGTAATCCCCTTATGTGGTATTGCCAGGTCAGGTAGTGTATATACCTGTAGGGTAATGAATTTAAACTCCCTTTGAATACCCTTTGGGCAAATGGAAACTAAGTCAACTCTCCCTTCCTCCCTATTAGACTGCCCTCCACATTGCAACCCATACTCAACAAGTGGAGATGATACAGAAACTGTTGGCTGGGGGAGCTTCGCTCGAGCTCACCGACCACAAGGGAAACACGCCGCTGCACGTAGCCTGTCGGTTCAGCTCCACCAAGTGTCTGGAGGAGCTGGTGAGAGGTGTTCCGTTGGACCGACTCTTGGAGGCCGCCTGCATTCGTAATCACCAGGGACAGACCTGTATCCACGTGGCAACGGAGCGTGGCAACACAGACGCACTCCGCAAGCTCAAGAGCATTGGCATCGACATGAATGTGGAGGTATGAGCTAGGGGGAGAAGAGGGGTATTACTCTCAATAGATGACAGTAATAGCCTACTATGTTGTGGCCATACAACCTCATTATGGGACTAACCCTAGTGAGTAGAGGAAGTTGCCTTTCCCACGGCGTTTCCTACTGCCTCCTGCCTGCATGTAAACCCCTTTGCAAAAGGTCCTGTTTTGTATACACATGTTTACCAACAACACTGTCTCTGTTTGTGCAGGACTTCCACAGTGGAAAGACCCCTCTCCACCTGGCAGTGGAGAAATGCTCTCTCACTGACGTCCAGTTCCTCACAGAGACGTGCCAGGTCGACGTGAACAAGGCCACCTACTCCGGGTGCACAGCTCTTCACACAGCCGCTGGCCGCGGGAACATTGCCGTTGTTGCATACCTCCTGTCCATGGGGGCAGACCCCGACCTTCTCACAGATGAGGGAGACACGGCTCTCGACTTGGCTGGCTCGGACCAAGTGGCCACCATCCTCACAAAGGCTGCCACGCTCAGATGGCTCAGTGCATAAACACTCACTCAGTCACACCCACAACGCTTGTCCTCACACTCCCCTCCCTCCTCTCTTCATGTGTGTACCTCTCTCAACCCACGCCAGTCTTTTTTCGTTGGAAATTATGTCGTTTATCAGTTGTATTGTTTTTAATTGTCGCGACCAAAACTGTGAGAGACACATTATTGTCAGAGTTCCTATTGAAGGTGTTATGTACTGAAAGAAGATGAGGAGGAAGTGGGGACTGCAGCTGGAGTAGTAGAGGCTGATGTTTTAGCTGCCGGTCTTGTCAGAGTCTTGCTAAAGATAGAGTAGGTGTACTCCTCGGCATGGAGAGGGTCACAGTACAGCGGTGACGTCTCATCTTCACAGTATCTACATTAGTGCGAGTCTGGAGCCTACGTGCATGTTATGGAAAGAGTCTTACTTCATCTTTTCTCGGAAGAAGCGACTCGAAAGTGTATTTTCTGGACATTGAAAGAGAATTTGAGGGATAAAACCTGTGATTCTCCCAACAGTAAACCACAAACAGAACGTAATGCATTCCCTCCCATAAAGAGTGGTAAGTGTTGGCGCACTATACCTTTTTACAGCACATTACCTTTGAAGACAGTCAGCATAACCTTCCTCATATGAGTCCTGCATGTGGCAGAGAACGCAAACATGGACAGCCGCAACCAACCCTATTAGGTCACACGGCATTTTGCACCCTTCACTACCGCAGTATACACTGGTGTGCCTCCGCAAAGTACACATTATGAATGTAAAACAAACGTGTTCTGGAACTCGGGCATCCTGTGGTATCATTCCCTTACCTATGAGCAATAAGCTCTAGGATCTGCATCAGAAACTTTCCCAAACCTTTGTTCCTGACCTCAGCACTCAAGTGGATTTCGTAACTGCGGCAGGCGGAAGACTTGTTGTCACAACAACCAGGATGTAAGAAAAACACATGTAATGAAAGCGTGTGTATGCTTAGTGGGGAGAGGGTTAGCCCAGAGCATAAGATGACATAAACAAGCCACTCATGCATGCATGAAAACACATGCTGCATAGTTGGCATTCCTTGGCCCACCAGTAAAGTACTTCGACCCCTTCGTCAAGATCGAACCGAAAGCTGACAAATCCGAGGAGAGATCCAGACACAGCATCACGAGCCAGGAGAAAACTGAGAGAGTGGGGGTGAGGGGAGGAGCCAGGGGGAGACCACGCCTACCACGACGTCTCGTCTGTCAGCTCCTGCCACTTGTCCCTGTCATTCCAGCCCCACCCACCTCTGACATAACTGTACTAACATGACGTCATAATTACATCACCACCAACAGAGAAACTGCTCACTATTCCTTGACGCAGGTCTTCATGAGTTCAAATGCCCATTTCCTCTCCTCCTCGGGGACCTGGTGCACAGGATGGAAACTAATGGCAGCATCCAATCTGACGGAAGAGAGAGGGTGAGGAGAGGAAGGGGCGGAGGCAATTTCCCTGTACTCGGAACTGTGTGGTACAGTATGTGTTACCCATTTCTGGTGTATCTCCTGAAAGCTTGCAGAGAGGCCATGTGGTCTCCCATCTGAATGAAGGTGTGTGTGTGTGTGTGGGGTGCATGTCTGACGGTACACTCACTCCTACATTACCTCGTATGCTGCCTTTACTTTCGCCATAGCAGCTACCACCTCTGCTTGCTCCTGACAGTGAGACAAGTTTATCTGATTCAGCAGTGAATGGAGAACACATCACCTGCTTTTTTCTTGCCTTCCTCTCCTTCCCCCGACCTCCTGCCTTCTTCTGCAGGTCATTGCAAATTTTGTCATGTGTGCATGCTAATAGTGCTTCATTGTCTGGCCTTGGATTTTGGAGGCATGTCAGTCCACTGCACTTGCTCTCTGCTCATGCAGGGGGCGGGGCGATCAGTTTTGCGCGTAAGCGCGCGTCGTTACGTAAACGCACGTGTGTGTGCGCATGCGCACGGACTTTCGGGGCGCGCGCAATTGAAGCGCGCGAACTTCAAAACACCAGAGGCGGCCAGTCACTAATCAACCACCACACGGACAGAAGGGATGGAAGACAACAAGAGTCTTCCAACAGACAAAGGAGCCATTGCACAACCGTCCTCTCAAGCTCCATTGGTTCTCCCATCAGGACCTTCAGTAATGTTGGTGACTGGAGGGAAGAACACGGTGCTGGTTGTGAGGGAACCTTCTCTGGACCTGGAGAGGTTCCTCCCCTGTCTCCTTGCCTCTTCTTTCTCCCAAAACAACACACTGTCTAGGGTCCCCTTCTCCAACACTCTATCTGGACCTCAGTTCTCTTTCATCAGACCCAGAGCTCCAGGACTGGTTGGTGGTGGGGCACAGAACTCACTCCTTGGTCAACTGGAGAGCACCGACAACAAGGCCCAGGCTCTAGTGCCTCTGCAGCAAGTTACCAAGATAACTCCCACCATTCATTGCGTGGTTCAGAACACTTCACCTACTGCTGTTCAACCTCAACTGGAAGTGGAAGAAGACAACTCACCCACTGGTTCTCAGTCAGTGACAACACCAGAGAATCAGACGGTGCCCACTGTCTGCTCCAGCACAGATATTCCACACCAGCTGGATGAGAAATTCAACAATGTACCCCAACTGGAGGAGAACTTCAGTCAACCACATCAGCTGGAGAGAGAGCAACTAGGACAAGAGTCAGATAGTGAACTAGACATGCCAGCTGAGGTCCCTTCTCCCCAGCTCTCCCTCGACAACAGCTCCACCTCATTCGAGACTGATTACCAGGAGCCTCCCCGGAAGATTGCGAGGCTGGCTGGGGGAGTGGATGAGTACTGGGAGGGGGTGACAGAGGAAGCTGATGATGGGAGCTCCACGGCAGACCAGGCGGTCCCTGGCTCTGGGTGTGCTGCTCAAGGACACTCCTCACCTGCCAACCTCTCTCCCTGCCGGCAGAGGAGAGGAGGTGGAGGAAGAGGAGAGGGTGGGGGAAGTGGTAAGCTGGTGTGTGGAGACCATCAGGTAGTGCCCTCTGACAGAGAAGACACAGAGGAACTCTCCTCTCTTTACGGACACCACCCACCTTCCGTCCCCTGGGACGAGAAGTATTCAGTGGTGGAGAGAGAGGATGAAGGGGTGTGGTCACCATCCAGTCTCAGACGCTACAACTCCTGTTACAACTGCAGCGGAAGACGTGAATACTCGACACAGGAGGCCTACCCCACCACAGTCCACCTGAACCTCTCCAGACCAAGACTGAGACTGGGTCTGTCCAAATGCCAGAGACCTCGTCAGCCACTTCACCACTCCCGAGAGGAATAAAGACCCACCCCTATCATCATCATCTTCAACATTGTCTCCATTATTGTGCATACATTATATAATATATAAATATATGTGTGCTTCAGTTTCATTATTATGAGAAGTGAATCAAGTATCGGAGTTCATTCAGAGACGACAGTCACATGGAGTGACAGGCCAGACAGTTGAGGTCTTGCTCACCACACACCCGTATCCACGACAGACTCTCGTTAGCTGGTGGGCGGGGCAACTGGAGACCACTCCCACCTCTACTGCGTGGGAGACTCACGTACTGTGCCACAGGAGGCAATGACCTGTCATTCATCACGGCAGTATTATCCCAGTTCACAAGAGAGCATGCCAACCTGGAGAGGAGTATTTGGTAGAGGGAAGTCTGCTGTTGCCTGGCTAGCAGACTGCGGCGGAGACTGGGGTGAACTGACTGGCACCGCTCTGCCTGTGAGTACTCCAATCTCCCATCTTCTCCCTGCATAATGGCACACCTCAAGTAATGGCTCCTCAAGGATTGATCATTTTCGTTTATATGGTCGTTACTTTATGAGCGGTAGTGAATTATGGTAGTGTCAGCTTACCTGTTGCCAGCAGAGGTGAGGAGATGCAGAGGATTGGCTGAAACTGCCAGGAGAGAAAATTACCAGGGTCCCCTCAAAGTAGGCGTGTCCTTGCTGGAGTGCAGGATGGTCGCCAATAATTAGGGTAACCCCCAGAGATGCCAGGTAACGAGCGGTTGCTAGAACAGTTTCATCGGGAAGGTAGCTCCCTCCCCTCCCCCATCTCACCATCACCACTATCACATCAGCTCCTCTCTGGATGAACCTCTACACTCTACACCACAGAGGACATTTTCCACTCACTGATTTGAGAGATTTGACAGCAGTAGCAGCGGTTCTGGGGCTGTATTTGACTGGGGAGAACAGCCCGCCTGAGTCCTCACATTCTTTATAGACGGCACAGTAGGCGAGAACGGAAATCCTCAGTCCATTCACTGACACCAGATCTTCCTTTCTGACAGACAGACCGACCCAGTGGAGCCCTGCCTCGTTGAGATGGCGGGTAGTTGTCTGAATGTCATCCTCCTCTAGCCCAGAGTAAATGAGCTCGTTTGCCAGGGACACTACCCCCAATCTTCGCATACCCAGACCTCTGAACGAAAAGATAACTAACTCAAACTTTGATCTATCTCAGTGCTACCTGAGAGCCTCCAAGGTGGAGGCATTGGTGTCCAGAGGTAGAGGCTTGGTGAGAGTCCAGGCAGTTAGATCAGCTGGCAAAGTTCTGACAATGTCTCTCAGGAGGTCAAGTATCTGTGGACCTGGCCCGAGCTCCAGGCTACCAATCCCTAGCATGGAGACAGAATGAGTCAGATATTCACCAGTTGCTTGTCTGCAGGATGGTTCAACTGGTGGTCCACGTCTCGACATTGCTTTCACGAACCTCTGCACAATCTCTGCACACACAGAGTAGACTGTTAGCTGTCAAACACAGCGATATGTGCTCCGTGTGCACCTGATCTGTCGGAGCTAGGTGATCTACGATCCTGAGTGTCTTGTGGGGAAGGCAGGAAGGCTCTGGAGTGGCGGCTGGCGGCTGATGGAGGCCCAGGGAGGGTGGAAACCGTCTCCCAGTCGACCCCCACCGCCACATTCCAGAGCCGTGTTGTTGATAAACAGCGCCAGAATGATAGAGGACCCGAAGAGAAGCAGTGTAGCTCTCTTTAGACCTCGGGAACCCATTCTGCCTCTGCTGTCGATGTTCGCAGCCAGCCCTACCCCCCCTCTCGTGAACTTCGTAGTACTGCTGCCGTTACGTAAGTTGTTTACCATGACGTCACTAACAGCTGAGCTGGCATTTTTCTAGGGGTCGAGCCTCGGGTCGAGCCGCGGAGACCTGCCTACCTACTAGAGATGATTTGAAGGCGACTCGGTCATTGAGGACACAGGATGGTAGAAGAAAGGTGAGTGTATTCGTGGTCGGTATTTGTTGTCCGTATCAGTTCAACGGGCCGCGGGCAGATGCGAGCAACAGACGGCGGGCTCGAGTTTGGGCGACGCCAAGGGACTCTGTGAACTGAGGGAGGAGGTGGAGCAGTTGAAACAGAGGTAAGGAGACCGTGCTCCTCCCAGACACACTCTGAATCCGTTCCTCACTCCAGTCTGGCGGAGTTGGTGCACGAGAAGAAGACAATTGCAGCAGCAGTAAGTCAGTCTGTGTGTACAACAGGGTCTCCGAATCAGTGTGTTGACTGACCCAGATGACAAGAGTGGTGGAGGAGAGACTGAGAGTAGAACTAAGAAAGAGAGCATATGAAGAGAGCAAGCAAAGACTGAGAACAGGTAGGATGAGTGAGGTGTGTACTAGCAGGCATGAGGGGACTGTGTGTAATGATAGAGTACGAGGAGCTCCAGCAGGTGGCCAGTAGTAACCAGAGGAGAGAGGATCGCCTGGCGAGAGTGAGGGGGAAAGACTTCTCCAAGAGACTGCAGGACATGGAGGTTAGGGTGGGTGGAGGGGGGTGGGTGTGGAGTGTGTGATGTGACTGCAGAGAGAGTGTGGGGAGAGGAAGAGGGAGGCGGAAGAGAAGAAGCAGAGGCTACAGGATGCTCGCCGGGAGTCAGTGGTGACTCTGCAGAGCTCTGTCTTCCCCATCCAGGTGGAGCCACTGAGTCAGGACGACGCCGGGGAAGACGGTGTGTCCTCACACACTCTTATCCTCACATGCGATGCCCTCTGCTCTCCTCAGACTACCAGTTGTCAGCAGTCATTGACTGTGAGACTGCAATGGATGTGGACGATGGCTGGGTCCTCAGTGGAGTCCACAGGAGCCCCACTCCGCATGCCTCCATCATCTCTGCCTCTCTCCCTCTCAACGGAGATTACTCTCCTTACATCGAGGCCTGTGAGAAATCACTCGTTCCAATTGTGAACACATCAAGCACACTTTGAAACAGTTTGCAGTCGACT
The DNA here is from genome assembly GCA_030341885.1 of Geodia barretti. Taxonomy (NCBI): domain Eukaryota; kingdom Metazoa; phylum Porifera; class Demospongiae; order Tetractinellida; family Geodiidae; genus Geodia; species Geodia barretti. The sequence goes on along the minus strand of CASHTH010001211.1, from coordinate 21,114 downwards.
GATGCAGGACTCATATTTTACTTGATGTGTTCACAATTGTATGACCTTTTGCCCCTTGTTTGAGGAGCCCTGTTTTGCAGCTGAGGAGAGACGAAAGAAACTGAAGACGGCCTCTGAAACTGGAGGTACAGATTATTGATGTTCCAGAGAGATACTATCACTGATTGTTCTCCACTACACATGTATACAATAGCTCCGTTGCCCCCGGTGACGGCTACAGGGCTCCACCCCCTGCTACAACCGTACTTGGCGGTGCCTGCAGGTCTCCAGTTCACGGCTCAGTTTGTGGAGATTGCAGCCGACATTCTGGACACACCCCTGTCACACCCCCTCCACAGACCTCTCTGCATCCTGTGAGTTGAGCATGTGACTGTCACATGACCTCAGGGAATATCTGCAGGGAGTATGGGAACCAGAACAAGAAGAGACGTTCCTTTGTGGAATCTCGGGCCAAACTTGATGACAATATCCTCTACCTCTGCTTCTCTCAGGTCTGGACTCACAATAGCTGTGGAAACCAGGGGTTCATTTGGAAGGTCTCACTAGCTATTGTAGTAACTGTGCTAGGGCTAGGGCAGTCAGTCGAATAGCAATACCTAGCTCTGCAACTAGCTAAGCATAGTCGAAACTGCCATCCAAAAGTAGTGAACCTCATCACGAGCAGACTTGCATGATTATGTGAATTTGCGTTGTTCACCAATGCAACATGGTTTTATCCTCTTGCAGAATGTCCCTCTCTCTGCTCTCTCGCCTGGCCACACCCTCAGCAACATCCTGGCTCTTGTCACTCACTCTGAGCTGGGACGGTAAACCTCTGCTAACAGCAGTGTAGGCTCATATTCCTCTGGCCCCTCCCCCCACTGCAGACAAGGAGCCTTCTCCTGCCAGCCTGACCTGGCCATGTACAGAGGAGACAGTGGAGCTCTGGCAGGAGATCCTGAGAACGAACCTCCTTCGCTCTGTACTGCAGCAGCTGACCTGCCCCCGGAAGACAGTGATGAGGGGGAGGAGGAAGAGGAGGGGGAGGAGTGGGCGAGTGTGGAGGTGAGGACAGGGAAGGAGAGAGGGAGACTCGAATACCAGAGTGGGTATTTTGGACTTTGTGTCACTGGGAGACAGCAGAGAGGCAGACACCCATGGGGAGAGAGGGAGAGGAGGGGAGAACAGCTGGTCTGTTTGCAACTATTAGCAGTCTTCTCAGTTCCACGTTCAGTCAAACTAACACATGATCATACAACACACCAATGATTACAGCACTATTTAAAGAGTCTATTATGAGAGATGGGAGAAGTGTCAGGTGGCCTCTTCTTGCTCCAACTCTTCCTCTGAATCGCTCTCTTTCAGGGAGTCCTTGGCATAGTCCACTGCACTAGCCTTCACGTCTTCAGGCACCAGTTGATGCAACCCTTCAGTAGCTGCACGGTGGAGAAGGGAGGGAGAGGGTGTCTGTATGTGTGAGAGCTGAGGAACTAACCTTCGCCAACCCAGCTCAGCTCTAGTTCAAAATCCTTGTCCTTGACTTCGTCATGTACAGCATAGATTCTGTCAGAGAAAGTATAATATTATACAAGGTATTAATATACATACACATGTAGTGAGAGCACTCACATTCTGGTGGCCTCCTTCACCAGTTCAGCCAGTGTCATGTCTGACATCTAGAGAGAGAGAGACTGGGAAGAGTGGCGTGATAGAGACCAATTGCTCGCTACCTTTAGTTTCTCAAGCTCAGTTTTGGCTGCTTGTTTGGCCTTCCCTACTGCACATGCCTTGTAGCCCTGAACAAACAAACGGTACAAAATCCCATGTGAAATTGATCTACTGCACCAAGTGAAGGTAATATGAAACACTGGCTCACCCAGGACACCCCAGAAGGGTCAGTCATAAAGAGCTGAGGTCCAGTGGAGGAAGAGTAGGAGCCAAATATCAGGGAACAACCGAAAGGTCTGATCCCACTGTACAGGGTGCAGACATGCATGTACGAAGACATCCGGTCAACCAACACCTGGACACACAGAGATGGAATTTCGAGGGGTGGATCCTGTAATTACTAGGAACCTTGAGTGGAATTGGCTGACAGTAGTGAGAACGGTACTTGCTAGCTTCTTGGCGCGTCTCCTCAATTACCTGACACAGAACCAGGAGCAATGTTAGCTGAGCAGCCAGTAAAACTGTTGTCCTCATACCGTTCTAGCATCCGAGAACAGTCCCGTGATGGCCTGGGGAATTATAGATTACACCCACTGCACGAAACCACACCCACTCTCGGCAACTCACCACACCCACATGACGGTCAATGGTAGATATTCGCTGGTTGACTGAACGTTCGTGGAGTTTTGAAGTCACAAGTTTTTCGACTGCAAACACAACTCCGTCCTTCCCCCTAATTGCAACCGCTGTCCTGTGGGCGGAGCCTCAATAGGGAGAGGACTAGCACACATGCTCACTCACCCACTGTTCTCCACGGCCTTGTTGGCGTACTCGATCTGGAAGACACGGCCATCGGGAGAGAACTGAGCTGCCGACAGGTCGTACTGCATGTGTATATGTACGTGTATGGATCACGTGCAATACTCCACACATACGTAAACAGCTACACAATACTCACCCCAGTTCCAATGGAGCTCATTTCTGGCTAGTAACCGACTGCAGGAAGGGGAATGGACAGGGTCTGAGGGATTTGGCTGAAAACACACACGTGTAGACGACCAACAAGCCGTTGGACTTTGACCTTTAAATTGGGCGTGGCTTTACAGACAGGTAGAGGGGCGTGGCTGCGTCTCGAGAGCGATCGAGATCGCAGGGCGAGGCTAGTGACCTGGGTGCTAGGCAGAGGGAGGACAGCAGGGAGGCAAGATGCTTGCGTGGTTGGCTCGTAAGAAGTACCAGTTCGAGGCTGCGACGTCACTGACGATGCTGGAGCCTTCAGAAAAGAGAGTTCTCTGTATCCTCAAGTCTCTATGTCTAGTTAGCTAGTCACTCTGGGTGTCAGAATTTCCTGAGCCAATGGCACCCAGATGTGGTCATGTTTCTCCTGCTGCTGATGACTATGTACACAGTACTAGTCTATCTGCCGCCGCAGCTCCGGAGTTTCGTCACGTTCGTCTCTGGCTACTAGCCAAGCCAGACCCTCCTCCCTTCTTCTGCTGTGACTTTCAATTCAGTCTATATCACAACCTAATGCATTACAATATACATGTCTCCAGAAAGTAAGAGAGAGTGTAATAAAGAAAAGTCAGAGTCTATGTGACAATGATGTCTTCTCTTCCTGGACCTGTTCCTACCCACTGAACTGGATACAAAGGAGAGAGAGAGAGAGAGAGAGAGGAGGAGAGGCAACGATTAGCATAATAGTAGCAAATTTCAAGGTATTTGCAGTTGTTAGTGAAAGCGAAAATATGTGGGTGTGGACCATAAAGACGAGGAGCAAACAGCAAAGGTGAATGGTGATGGCAAATGGTGAACTGCCCACAACAATTTCTGAGACTCACTGGGGACCTGAACCAGTTGAGAAATCATGTGCACGTAGGCCTGGGCGTTTGGAGGGAGGGCAGAGAAGGAGGTGAGACCAGCTGTGTTGCTCTTCCAGCCCGGCAGAACTTCATACTGCACCACCACTCGCTTCAGTTCGTGCTCCGCTGCGAGGATGGAGGGAGTATATATATTATAACAATAGGCAGAGAGACTGGCTGAATACCTGGCATTCCTTCAACTGGTGATCCATCAATGGTGTAAGCCACACCTACCTTTACCTCATCAAAGTCATCAAGAATGTCCAGTTTTGTCAGGCAGATGCTGTGAGGTGTAATATCACTACACGCTGTTAGCTACCAGCCGCTCTACCCCACCTGGTGTAGCCATTGATAATGGTGGAGTAGCGACCCACCACGGCGTCAAACCAACCGCACCGGCGCGGTCTCCCAGTGGTCACTCCGTACTCCCCTCCCTTCTCTCTTAGTCTCTTGCCCAACTCCTCGTCCTCCTATATCACATTCATCATACCACACATCAAAAAAATGAGTCAAATTTTTTCTTACTCCAAGGAGCTCTGTGGGCATTACTCCACTACCAACTCGAGTGGAGTAAGCCTTCATTACTCCGTACACCTCGGTGAGATCACGCGGGGGAATCCCCAACCCCGTGCAGACCCCGCCCACTGTACAGTTGGACGAAGTCACAAATGGGTAGGTCCCTGAGGAGACGAAGGGAATTAGCTAATAAGTGAACGTTCATTAGAGTAAACTGGGACCACAAGGGAGTTCAATGAAAAGGACGTTACTACCAATCAGGGTCACTGTCATGAGAGTCAAACTGCACGTGATACTTACCAAAGTCAATGTCAAGCATTGTGGCATTGGCTCCCTCCACAATAATGTTCTTATGTTCCTGAATGGCTTTGTGGAGATAGAACACCGTGTCTCGCACCATCGGCCTAACAATACTGATATACTCCTACAGTATATACCAGCCAGCCAGCCAGGGAGAGAGAAGAGAAAAGAGAGAGAGAGAGGAGAGAGAGAGGGAGAGAGTGAAGCAACAACTGTAAAAAAGAGTTTGGTTGACCGCCGGACCTTGCACTTGGCGAGCTCATCCTCAACGTCAAGCACCAGGTCAGGAAACCTGACAGAGCACATCAGTTGAAGACATTCTCAGACCTGACGAGACACCACTCACCTTGCCATGTATCCTTTTACCATCAGCCGCACTCTGGGAAGTAACAGAGCAGAACTAGAGTTTTAAGGCAGTGAAAATGTTGAGAGTTTACTTGTCTGAGAATACACCCCAGTCTCCCAGGAGGTCTTCAACCCTCAGTCCAACACGACCCATCTGCGATGGAGGGAGGAAATTGGGTGCTAGTGAGAGACAGAGGACAAACCTTTGCAGCATAGGCAGGACCAATGCCCTTCTTGGTGGTCCCGAGTCTCTTGTTCCTCTCCTGCTCCAGCTGCTCGTCAATCAGTTTGTGGAAGTCAAACACTGGAGTGAGAGGAGGAAAGACGTGTGGCAGGAGTGGCAACTGACAGGTGTGGGTACCAATGTGTGCTCTGTTGGAGATAAGGAGACGCTGCTCCCAGCCCTCCAGTCCAGGCCCCTTCTCTCTGTTCTTCTCCACCTCCGACAGGAGCCCAGACAGACTCACTACCACTCCATTCCCTGGAGGACGAGACGAAGAGACAATGGAGATGGTGTATTCTCTAGTGGGCTGGCTTACCAATGACTGACACACATTTCTTGTTGATAATCCCACTGAGCATGAGGGAGGGTTCAGAGCATGACACAACAAGCATCTCTGCAAATATTCTTACCTCGGCAGTAGGTGGAAATCATAGGTAACACCTTCTACCTTGACCGTGTGCCCTGCATTATTGCCGCCCTGTGAGTGTGCAGCAACATCAACCCCAGCTTTTGGTAGCGTTGTTCCTTACCTGACAGCGGCAAACGACGTCCGCGTCCTGCGCGAGAATATCCACGAGCTTTCCTTTCCCTTCGTCTCCCCACTGGCCGCCTAGAACCACTACCACGCCGCCGCTACTCCCATCCCTCCTGTGCCGCTTTACTTCAGGCTCGCCTCCACACGACATGCTGTTGTTGTGTAAGTCCAGCTTTTCCTGCACGGAACTCGCGCGAGGGGGATTTATATCTAGCAGTGCGCATGCTGCACTGATGCAGTGTTCAAACGGTGCAAACAACACAGAGAACATTATTGGTGCATCGCCATGACTAGTCTCAAAGAGGTGGTTATTTGGCAGTGCTGAAAGTCAGTGTGTTCACGTCTTCTTGAAATTCTTGAGGATGGGGTAAATGTTGGTAAAGGCCTCCATGATTTCTCCTCTCTCCTTGGCCCCTGCATGCAGTGGAGGAGAAGCAGTCAGTAACAAATGCAGTGAGCAGAGAGAGATACTTGCCTGTCAGTACAACCTTCCCAGAGACAAATATCAGCAGTACAATCCTTGGCTTCACCATGCGATATATGAGACCAGGGAACAGCTCTGGTTCATAGCTGTAGAAGAGATGAGGTTCTGGGGGGCCTATATAGGGATATTATAGTCTACCTGGAGAACTGAGGTTGGTTAATGACAAGGCCCTCTAGTCTGATGGGGAACTTTACGTCACAGCTTCCCACCATGTTCTGGATCTTGAACTCCATGAACCTTGCCTGTCACACACACACACTCCACCATTGTATACGGACCACACCCACACAGAGGGCTTACAGGAAAACCAAGTTTCTGAATGATTCGAGCATACTTCCTTGCTGCAAGTCTGGACAACTCCTCACTATGACAGAAACAGGGGGAGAGGTGAGGAGACGAAGTTTGAAGACTTGTTCCACTCACCTCTTGGCTCCAGTGCACACCATCTTCCCAGAGCTGAAGACCAGTGCCGTAGTCCTGGGCTCTCTGATCCTCATTATCACTGCCGCAAATCTCTACACAACAGACACTTATTCCAAATGAAACCACACACCCCAGCCACACCCACCTTGGGATTGTACTCGGCATTCCTGGCGTGGAGAGCTATTTTCTTGAGGTCCAGTTTGCACCCAAGATTGACAGTGGACACAATATTCCTACACAACAGTGGTACAATACAGAGATACAACGTATGGAGTAAATACTGGAGTTGAGGGATGATGCCAATGCTCTCTGGAGTAAGAGCGGAGTGTGGGGTACGGGGTACAGTGGAGGGGGACATGGGAGAGAACTGTGAGGGGGAGGGAGACGGGGCTGGGGAGGAGAGGTTCTGGACTGGGTGGGAAGAGGGAGGGGCGGACGGAGGAGGCATCAGAGCACTCAGAATGGCAGAGGCTGGCTGGTTGGAGGCAGGGGTCTGCGCCTGTGGCGTCTGTGGTTGCTGCTGTAGGGAGGAAAGAGAAAGGTCTGCCGATCCACACACCCTCAGGACGATACCGAGCCCTACCTGCTGCATCAGTCTGGACATGGGAGTCATGGGCTCGTGGAGAGGGGAAGGCATGGCGAAAGGCCCGGCAAGTTGTTGTTGCCTGGCGTGAGTCTGGCCCAACGGATCCTCCTGATGATGACCGAAATGTCCTCGTCCTTCCATTCTCTCCTTTGCGTGTGTGTCCCTGCGCTCTGCTGAGTCAGCTAGTAACGCGGAGGTGGGCGGAGAAGAATACGGAGTGGCGCGAAAAAGAAAGACGCCAGTGAGGACTTGGCACGTTTTATCATCATTTTCTCTCTCTAGACACTCTTCACCAGCTCTCCTCTGCCGCACCGAGAACCGTCCCTGAGACCGCTAATCGTATCCAAACTTTTTTCGCCCTGCATTTCCTCGATCGGGCAGTCGTTGGCGTGTACAGTTGCGTGCCTCCCTCATGCCGCTGTTGCACAAGAAGCCGTTCACGCCCGAGCGCCCGCCGCGGGATCTACGGCCGGAGGAAGAGGTGTTCCTGTGCAAGGCCACTCAAGAGGTGTTCAGGGACTACGAGTGAGCACTGCCAAAGACCGTAGATATGTAGAGAGCAGCGTGCATGCAGGAAAAATCCTGTTTTCTCAAGAAAAAACGTAGATGGGCACGGGGAGCTCTTATTAGAAACCCTGTGGAATGTTGAAGATGCGTATGAATGCACACAGTTGTGGATTGAGATCAGTGCTCTACTGCACCTTCCGCTCGCTTCACCCCAGCTCCTCCCCTCTTTCTGCAGGCAGTTCTTCAACCGGCATTTCCTCTGCAACAGCTACGTGTGGACCTGTTCTCTGACAGGACAGGCCAGCCTCACCTACACCCAGGCAGCTGCCAGTGAGGAAGAAGCCAGGCAGCTCCTGGACGCCTTCTCCCAGTGCTACCAGAGAGCTGTTCTGCAGCTGGTTCACCATGTCCCCCGCACCAACATCCGCTCCCTGGCAGACGAACTACTCCTCTTCCTCAAGGAGAGGTTTGTTGAGGGAGAGATCGTGCAGCTGAGTCAGGTCACCTCCAGTGGAGCCAAGTGAGACTCATGACCTCTCTCCCCCTCAGTGAACTACGAACTCTTACCTCTGCAGAGTGTTGTGGGTGGTCAAGGTTGCCAAGGTGATTCCTCCGGACCCCACCTCTCCTGTCCGGGTATCAGTCATTTCTCTCCCTCCCTCCGAGACCGCCACCCAAAATGGAGTCGGCCCCTCTCATCCACTCAATAACGGATTGTCCGACTCTCCCCCAGGGACCAATCCCGGGGGGTCTTCCTCTCCGAAATGTTTCAAGACCCCCAAGACACCGACCCCGCGAGTTCCGCTCACCCCCCAGGCCCACCTCTCCCCCTCTGCCTACAAGTATGTGGTGGAGATGGTGGATGAACCGCACACGGCACTCACTGTCCCCAGCAAACAGCTGACGTAAGTCTCTCCCTCACTGGCTGGTCTTCATTTGTTCATCTCTCTCTGTCCCGCTCTCTCTGTCTGTGTGTTAGTCGACCAAAGGGCCAGCTCAATCCCAAGAAACTGAAGCTGTTTTTGAGGAATGCTCTCACCAGACTCAGTGAGAAACATCCGTTCAGAGTGAAGGTACACCAACGTCACGACTGAGTGTATATACAGTATTGTCGTCAGAGAGCCATGCAACTCAACATTCTCAGCACTAAACAGTGCAGCCTGCTTCCTGCTGCACCTGAGACCATATTCTATTCCCTCTGAGTTTGCCTGAAACTGTGCTTGCAATTTTGGTAGCCACGGATGTTACAAGTCCAATGTCAATGGTAGACTCAAACGTTCTCTCTTCCCCTCTGTACAGGAGGTGTATGTCAAGCAGTTTGACCTGGGACCGTCTTCTGTCCCAGTGGACACTCTCCCAAGCCCCTCCCCCTTTGCCCGCTCGTCTCGCAAGCGATCTCTCTCCCAGGCCAGCCTCGACTCATTTCTCTCTCCCACTGGCACCGCTCCGTCCAAAAGGTCGCGACCTTCCTCCCTCGACACCTCCACACCCAGTGGAGGCAAGGCCAAGAAGAAGAAGACTAAGACGAGACGGAAATCGTCAGGCAAATCCAAGACCCCCAGTTCAGGGGGTCTGAAATACAGCAGGGGGACCCCCAAGGTCTCGGGAACCCCTCGCAGTCAGAGCGAGGCTCTCAAGGTGTTGAACAAGGCGAAAAAGTTCCGCCAGATGGACCTGAAGAAGAGTGTGGTGAGGAAGGCGGGGCTGAGTGAGGAGGAGGTGGCTGAGCTGACCAGGAGGGCAGAGGAGGAGAGACGGCGGTGGCTGGAGGTGTGGGAGGAGGAGAAGAGGAGGAGGAGGGAGGAGAGGAGCGAGAAACTGCGACGACTCCAGGAGCAGAAGAGGCTGGAGAAACTGCGGCAGACAGAGATGATGAGACCGCGAGAAGACACCTTGGTCACTGACAGCAAGGTCTGGTGCCCTCACACACACTCTGTGTCTCTCTCTGTATATACCTCATTCTCTTTTCCGGCTTGTTCTAATTCCTACAGCCGCTGCCTCCTGCCAGAGAGGTGATGTGTCGACTGCCGGCTGAGCTGTTTGGTGAGGCTGTGGTGGTCCTGGAGTTCCTGCACTCCTTTGGTCCTCTGTTCAACATCAGAGAAGTCATCAGAGAGGGCATCACCTTTGGTGAGTGGGGAACTAGGGAGATTAGTGAATGGGGGAGGTTGGGAGGAGAGGGAGGAGGGGTAAACAAGGCAACTGAGAGCTCTGAGTTGTCAGGGATCAGGTAATGCAGGGGAGAGGGGGTGGTTCCTGTGGTCAACCCCCACTTCTCGCTATTTTGAACCCCATCTCAGTGTTTGGGTCCCTATTCTCAGTCTCCTTTCCTTGTTTTGTTGACACCATTGAGAGGTCTATTGTATGTGTGTTGTGTAGATAAGCTGGAGCGTTGTCTGATGAGGAGCGATACAGACACCATTCTGTTTGACCTGGTGAGGTTCCTGGTCCAGGCGGTGCTGGCCGCCATGGAAGACGACCACGAGAACATTGTCAGAGTGAGAAACCTTGTGTCCGCCGGGCAGCAAGACGGGGAGGCGGAGGAGGGGAGGGCGGAGGAAATGGAGGAGGGGGAAGAGGGGGAGGATGAGACCGAGCCACTGGACGTCAAGGTTGAGAGTATTTGTGGGTCGTCTGTGGGATTTGCTCAGTGGTCCTGGCAGACTCAACGTCTCCCGCTGAGTCAGCTGGTGGTGGACCCCTACACCTGCACCGAGGTACTCCGACTCCATCTCCTCTCCTCCGGGGGATACTCCGAGACAGCAACTCGCAAGAGGTGCCGCAGCTATCGACGTGGAGGGTACAGCGACGGGGACAACCCTGCGATATATCTTCGTCTGCGACGACCGGATCTCCTGACGGCTCTCAGTCGCGGTTCCATCTACGATGTGTCGCCAGAGGATAAGCTGGAGCTGCTGTTGACGCTCTGTGGACAGCTGCTGACTTCCTCAGTGGCTAGGGAGCGTGTGGAGGAGAGTGCGGTGCAGGTGAAGAGAGCCAGACGAAGAATGAGGCAGATTCAGTTTGAGGAGGAGAGGAGGAAGAGGGAGTCCAGGCAGCAGAAGGCCAGGGAGAAGAAGGAGAAGAACAAGAAACTACTCTTGGGGGGAGGGACCAGTGCCTCTGGGTGAGTGAGGAGCTAAACTACTGTTGGGGGGAGGGACCAGTGCCTCTGGGTGAGTGAGGAGCTATTCACAAAGGTGTTTAGATTTGCATAGTAACCTATACTCGTGTGTAGAGGAAAGTTTGGCCGCCCTATTGGCACTGCTTACTTGCACTGCGTTTTCCAGCTACATATAGTCATGGTTGGCCTGTCCTTCCCTCCACTTGCTTCCTAAAAGCAAAATGTGAGCGCTGCCGAGGGTTAAACTGAGCTGATCAATTAATTCCCCAGAGAGTCCAGTACCCCACTGACTGGAGCTGGTGAGACCTCAGACCAGAGACAGGAGGAGGCAACAGGGCCTGCCGCCACCGTGGAGGCAGGGGAGAGGCAGACAGAGGGAACTGAGGCTGGGCAGGGGCCTCAGGAGACGGAGGAGGAGAGGAAGGAGAGGGTGGAGGCAGAGCTGGCGAGGCTGCGAGAGGAGCTGAAGGAGGCCGGGAGTTGCGTTAGTCTCCAGCCACTCGGGTCTGACAGACATCACAGCCGCTACTGGCTCTTCCCCAATCTCCCAGGACTCCATGTTGAGGACCTGGGGCTCTCCAGGACTCCAGATCCTCCTCCTGCAGCCAACATTAACATCCCTGCTCCCTCCACCTTCATCGATAACCCCACTCCAACACTTCAGCCAGTAACATCAGCAACACACTCCCTCCCCAAACCCCAACTGAAACTCTCAACACTCAGACCACACCCACTCCCCGCCCACCATCTCCGGATCACAAGTCCGTCGGAGGTTCCCCTCGTAGAGTGGGTGGAGTAAGAGGCGGGGTCAGGTGGTGTTGCTACAACTCCGAGGAAGAAGTGGAAGGACTGCTCGTGGCTCTCGATGTAAGAGGAGTGAGGGAAAGAGCTCTGAAGGAAGCTCTGGCTCTCCACAAGCCAGCCCTGCTCTCCAGTCTCCAAAAGATGGAACAGAGGATCAAGCTCCGCCCATCGCCAACGAGTTTGCAGGCCTACAGCAGCGGTGACCAGTACCTGGAGCTCTACCTGCGAGAACAGATCTTAGACGCCGAGGAGAAGATTCACCTCGGTAATCTGGGGCATCTGCGGGGGGATGAGGGGAGGGAGGAGTGGAGAGAGCGGATCGAGAACTCTGGTGCTGCTGCCAAACTGATTGCCTGGAGGGAGAAGAAGGAGGGAGGGGAGGGAGAGGAGAAGGAAACAGAAGTTGCCAGGCCGACATCTGGCAGTCCAGCATCTCGTGTTAACCCCTCGGTGCAGGCTCTGTCGCAGGCCCTGCTGGAGGTGGAGGCTGGGATTGAGCAGAAGTTCCTGATGCCTCCTCTGGGGGCTGCGATCGACAGCAAGCAGAGGAGACTCCGCAGCAGCTCCAAGAAAGAGGCGGTGAAGGAGACTGACGTGTGTCGGGAGCAGTGGCGTGCCTCTCTCTCCCAGGTCACCAGCTTCTCTCAGATCTTTCTCCACCTCGCCACGCTGGAGAGGGCCATCATGTGGAGTCGCTCCCTCATGAATGTCCGCTGTCGGATCTGTCGCAGGAAGGGCGGAGACGAGTACATGTTACTGTGTGACGGCTGCGACCATGGTTACCATACCTACTGCCTGAAGCCCCCGCTCCAGCAGGTCCCTGAGGGAGACTGGTTCTGCAGAGACTGCTCGCCCATCACACCAGTCAAACCACGGAAGAGGACCCAGCAAGTTACCTTTCAAGAGGTTGGCATCTGTTTGTTTATCGTTTGTCAGGCAGCCTTGATCCACTTACTTATGTGTAGTCCTGCTAGGGAACAGTATATAGAAGGTTGCCAAACTGTGTGGTGCATTAGGATGGGTGGCCATGCATTTATAGTACACGTATGAGCCCTGACAATATAGATAGCCGCAGCTGTCTGTGTGCACATAAGTGGGAGTTGTTTGTATGTTTGCTTTTGGGAAGATGGGACTGTAACAAGAGCTGTTGAGATCACATGTATGTGCTCAGGATTGTTGTATACCATCACCCTGGCTGGTCTCGTAAACATGCAATACTAGGAGTACAGCATAGCAAAGGAAGGTGTTCCTTAATTACTTCCCACGGTCGGGACTCGACGGCCCTTGCTGCCTGGTGATCTCACGCTTTTGAATCATTATCATGTGTAATTACAAGAGCTCATTCCATGCATTCCAGAGACTGCTATATATTATACATCACATCGCCTTATTGTGTGTGTGTTTGGGTGTACAGGTGGAATCAAGTGACAGTGAGGGGGAGAGAGAAGAGAGAGAAGATGAGGACGAGGCTGAGGAAGAGGGGGAGGAAGAGGAAGAAGAAGAAGACGAATCAGAGGAGGAGGTCTTATCGAGGCATTCTCTGAGGGCTCGGAGAGGACCAGCTGGCAAGAGGCGATCGGGTCGGCTGCAGAAGAAGTCAAACCATCGCCAGCAGCAGGGCGGGAAGGCCACCAGACAAAAGGCCAAGAAACCACCTACGAAGCCGGTGACCAAGGCGAGGAAGAGACTGAACATGGAGCAGCAGAGGGGTCCAGTCCCCAGTTCACGTGCTGAGTCTGTGGTGTCGGCCATCATTGAGCTGCGGTGCTCGCGGGGAGGCCGGGTAGGAGGGGGAGGGGTGGTGAGCAGGGAGCAGAGGGGACTGGAGATGCAGCTGTGCGAGGCTCTCTGGGAGGAGGTCAACGACCAAGACTGCAGCTGGCCATTTGCCGAGCCTGTCAAGAAGAAAGAGGTGAGGAAATCCATTCAATATGGCAGTTGATTACTACCTCTCTCCCAGTATCCAGACTACCAGGACGTGGTGGATGAACCAATAGACCTGAAGACCATCCGCAGCAGGATCAAGAGAGGAGAGTACGCTGGACTGGACAGTCTGGTGGCAGATATGAACCTTCTCTTCTCCAACTGCCAGCAGTTTCACCGCAAACACTCTGAGATTGGAAGAGCTGGTGTGGCACTCAAGAAGTTCTTTGACAAGAGGTGCAGTGACTTGGGGCTGAAGGATCTGCAGCTGATAGCTGGAGCCCCCTCAAGAGCCAGGCTTAGGTCCTCCAGCAGGACCAAGTAACTCACGTGACTGTCACATGTCAGACCTCTCACCCTATCACATCATCAAGCACACACACGCACCACTCACATACACACTGACACGTGTGTGCTCTTATTGTGTTGCATGTTATGTTGTTTGACGTGTAGAATGACGTCATTTTGATTAATTGTAATATCCGCACTCTTCAACCCCGCTGCGGCGAAAGCCAGAGAGCGATCTCTGCGTTGCGGTAGAACTAAAACGGCGGCTGGGGAGATGTCGATAAAGAAATTCTTGCCCTCCAAGAGCCATGCCATCCTGCTCAGCGACAAGAGCCGCTGTCGGGATGTCGAGTGTAGAGAAGGCACGCTGGTACAGGTCAGTTCTCGGCATCGTAAGAGATTGGAGCGACGGAGGAATGTACTGTGTGTGTGTTAGATTCTAGGTATAGACGGCCCGAGTCGAAACTCAGCCTGTTTCTTGTTTATGTTCTTGTAGCTATGTGTGCGCCGTGTTGCGTGTGTGTCTGAACCCACATGTAACCTACCTACTTCATCTGTGCACGCATACATGCCACAGGACGTGATCAACAAGGCCTGTACAGTTCTCAAGGTGGCACCCATTGGTCGGTTCTTCTTCGGTCTGAAGGACATGAAGAACCACTGCTATCTGAGCCCCTACCTGCCCGTGCCGCCGGGGAACCAGCGCTACCAGCTGAGGGTGTTTGTGAGTCCAGCGCAGAGCAACTTCCAATTCCAGATGGTCTCCCGCTCTCTTCTTCAGTACTACTACCAACAGGTACAGCCCCTCTCACTCTCCTGTCTCCCTGCACACACAACACACCACCTCTCTCCCTCCATCTCTCTCCCTCCACCTCTCGCCCTTGGTATATGGTTTGTTTGTTAGTTACATAGTGAATTTGTGTCAGGCCTGCATCCCGCCACTTTACCTTGTTCTGTTCTCCAACCTTCTCAAAACACTCCACACAAAGCCAACATGTTGTCAAGTTTGGCCCACAAGTGCATTAGCATTTATGCAGAGGTCCACTATATACCCTGTCTGCTGTTGACAGTGACAGGGTAATACATAGGAGTGAATGAGCTCACTCTAGGGGACTAGCTTGCAGGGAGATACCCTATAGTGAGAGGTCTGGCACAGGTGTGTGCTGCATGCTGGTGAGCTCAGCTAGCATGCTCAGAATGCGACCACTCATAGAGAGAGAGAGATGGGAAAGTGTCTTCATTTTGGCGATCACTCCTTCAAATGTCCCCAGCTGACAGTACTATCATTACAGGGGGAGTGTAGGCAGTGCCTAGTCCACAATCACTCACTCCTTTGTACTCACTCTTGCTATGTCAACATTAATTATTCCAATTATCCCCCCCTCCTGAAGTATGGGTGGGTAGGAGCTTATGTATGTGGGATCTGCGTGAGTAAAAGGACCGCGAGAGGGTCATCGTTACTCAGTGTAAAAATGTGTATATCCAATTAATGCCCACCCTACCCCAGGTGAAGGATGACTTTGTACACGGGTCTCTGCACCCTCCTGTTTCCGTCAACAACGCCATCTGGATGGTGGCGACCGACATGGCCAAAGAGGCAGTCGAGAAAAACAAAACTTTCAATGACTTTACGTAAGTATGCATAACTCCCTAATACAGCAACAGCTAACACTGCAGCATCGTTCACTCTCCCATTGCAGTCACACGGACATTCTGCGTCTCTCCTCGCCCTCTCTCAAAGAGAAATGGAAAGACGACGGAACAGTTGTGGACATGCTGGAGTCAACATTTGACAAGTTCCTGGATGCCTACCATAAGTTTAGTGGGTCCGGAGAAGGGGGCGGGGACAACTTCCCAGACCACTTCCACTGCCGCTACCTGGAGATCTACGAACAGGACGACCACTGCGGAACACATCTTTTCCAGCTTAAGGTCTTTCCCTAGACCTCTGTCTCTCTCTCTCTCTCTCTCTGTCTCTCTCTCTCTCTGTCTCTCTCTCTCTCTCTCTCTGTCTCTCTCTCTCTCTCTCTCTGTCTCTCTCTCTCTCTGTCTCTCTCTCTCTGTCTCTCTCTCTCTCTCTCTCTCTCTCTCTCTCTCTCTCTGTCTCTCTCTCTCTCTCCTGTGATACTGTCTTCTCTCTACTGGTTTTGCTTGTCTCCATTGTACATACATATGTCTGTCAACTGCGGTACTCGGGATGAAGTCATGTGTGCGTCTCATTCCCATGTTCAGGAGTCCACGTTCCCCCAGTCCTCGTTCACACGCAGGAACCGAGAGACCATGGTGATCCTGGCCGTCTCTCCAAAGAAGGGAATCTACAAGTTCAACTTCAAAGACAAGAAACAGGCAGACATCAAGGTCAGACCTCATGTGCAGCTCTGCCTTTGATCTCATTACCAGTCTGGGCTGAGGACTGCTCTAGTCAAAACTGTGTGTACTAGAGTCATCAGCATATTGCACTCCCTCACTCCCTCACCCCCTCACTCCCCCCCCCTGCAGTGCCTGTGTAAGATGGTGGAGGTGAGTGGAGTGACACTGGATGAGAAGAGTCTTGTGGCGACTGTGGTGTGCCTCAATCCCTCCCAGGAAGACAGCCACACCCGCAGTTACAAACTGGTTGGTTGATGCTCTCTCTTTTACTGGCACACACTGGTTGTTCTATTGTCAACCAATGGGATTACATATTGGCTTGCTCCTTGACACAAGAGTAATTGCAATTTTACAATGTTTGAAATTCTCCGCTGCATTCCACTCTACACATGAATTTTTACAATGATGGTGCGCTTACATAATAACTCCTCCCTCCTCCCCTTCAGTCACCTCCCGCACCCACAGCACTTCAAGACCAGGGAGGACCTGCTGTCTTTCTTCACCGTGGTGGATGCCTACTTCAGACTCAGAATCAAAGGTGACGCCACTCATCAGTCCTAAGACTGGAGAACTCTACCATCGTACAGAAACCTGACTTCACTAGTCAGTTACCATCTCCCACTAGTTGGCCGACTATAGCAGAGTATCATGCCGTGTTCTGGCCTCAGGTCTCCCTAACACTGATCTGTACTACGCTCCCATCTGCCACGAGGCCGTCCAGAAGGTGCTGCAGAAGTTTGGACGCGCATGAGTGGCGAACGTCTGTGAGGACAGAGCCGCAGTCACGACAGCTCCTTTGTCCTCTCGCTCTGTCACAACAGCAGAGTTCTCAACTTTAGGTCTGTCCTCCCCCTCTCCCTCTTCCCTTCTCTCTCTCCCCTACAGTACCGCATTAATGGATAACGGGAAATCCCATATACATAGTGTTAATTCATACACCGGTGGAATAATTCCACGAATTACCATGAATCATATCAGCAAATGAATTACAGTATCGGTGCATTAGAACGATCCATTAACCAAGGGGTATTCTTG
This sequence comes from Geodia barretti, assembly GCA_030341885.1. Taxonomy (NCBI): domain Eukaryota; kingdom Metazoa; phylum Porifera; class Demospongiae; order Tetractinellida; family Geodiidae; genus Geodia; species Geodia barretti. Next base: position 4,142 of record CASHTH010001211.1, on the reverse strand, counting down.
CCTTTGTGTGCCGTATTCTATCACACTGATGTACAGGCAAACGGTTCTTGATGTGATCTGTGTACGTGTGTGAGAGACAGTGTGTGCAAGCCTTAGCAAGCATGTGCAAATAGTTGGCAGTCGAGCCAAGCTGCAGAGGATAGGAGAAAGTGGCGATATCAAACAAGAGTGACTTGTGTTTTGTTCGCACGCACGGGGACTTGGCCAGTGCATGATGTAATATTATACGTGTGTACATTCCAAGCCAACACCTCACTCCCATGTCCTGATTCTAGGATCGTCCAACTTCCAAATGGGTCTGTGTGTCTGTCAAACCCTCGGTCCGGGGAGGGAGAAGGAGCCGAGACAGAATGGACTGCCGAGTCGCTGAAAGAACTTCTGGAGACTCACAAGACCGCAAAGGCAGGACCTTCTCTCTTCCCTAGCTCACCTATAACTCCCCTTCCCCTCTCCCTGCAGGCTGGTCTGCCCATTCTGCTGAAGGTAAACTGCTGTCCCAATGTGACTGGTCCTATTCCTCTCATCCCAGCCGAGAGAGATGAAGACTCAGGTGAGTGTACCTCCCTCTCCTCCTCCCGGCTCTGAGCTCTCTGTGTTCCACAGTAAGCTGCCCCGACTCTGCCAGGGAGTCCACGGCCTCCTCCCCCTCCCCCACTCCCCCTCCTCCCCCTCTCCCCGAGCACATCTCCGACCTCATCCAGAAGGGAGTCTGCTACATCGAGTACAAGGAAATCAACCTGGAGAGGGAGCTTGGCTCGGTGGGTGCCCATCTTCCTACCTCTCCTCTTCCCTCTCTCTTCTCTTATCATCCGTATTTCACTCTAGTTCTGCCCTGTATCCACGGTGGGCGTTAATTGGAAATGTGTGTTGTGTATCCACAGGGTCATTTCAGCACAGTATGGGGAGGGACCTGGAACGACAAACAGGTAGGACCACATGTCTCACTGCATACCGTAAACTATGCTGATTCATGCTAACTCTAGGAATGCTCCGTGTGCACATGAATCAAATTCACACAGGTTTCCCCATTGTGTAATGTTAGTACTTCACAATATTACGTTTGGGCCTTCACATGTGGTAGAAAACCCAGTTTGTGTGTGTCGTGAGTAGTTAATGCCAAGTTTTTAGATAATGTAAAATAAGCTCCAATTACTTTTGTGGGATTCACTTACTGTGTAAAGGGACATGTGTATTGTACGTGATGAGTAGTTGCAGGCTGTTGGTCGCGGCGCTATGGTTACGGGTGGAGGAGTGAAGGCATTGGCTGGCGTTCTCTTGTATTGAGACAGAAACGCAGCCACCGACAGCTGGTGCCTTGGCCAGCCATCCTAGCTCCATTAAAGCCCTCTGTGGACTGGAACCATCGTGCAGCCAGGGGTACTGTACCTGGCCGGTGCCTCCCCTACCAAGGCACCTCTATACAGCTTGTGGTCGCGGCAAGTAAACCAACAGGCATAGGTACATACCTAGTCAGTGTAGCCAATTAAATAGCAATGTGTTCCGCAACATTACGCAACAATGCCATGTGCAGGGGTTCAAGTATTTGTCATTACCAGGGGCAAACAGGCAGGTAATCCAGGGTCACGTCGTCTGGTATGATCGGCAGTAAATGGTGCTTACTACCTGTGCACATACCTGTAATGCCTATGACAAGATGTGTTCATTCTGCCCCTGGATCAGGTTGCAGTAAAAGTTCCTAGTGGTCTGACTACTGGCTCCGCGGACCTGGTGATGAAAGACCTGACCAGGGAAATTGAAGTGATGGCTGCTCTGGATCACCCACACATTGTCAAACTGTACGGAATAACTCACAGTGAGTGGGCGGGGCATCTGCAACAACAGCTTCACGTCATTATTGGTCTTGTGTTGTTAACTTGCCTGCAGCTCATCATTTCGTGCACTCTCTCAAGACGGTGATGATGGTTGTCATGGAGTTTGTGGAGGGGGGCAGTCTCAGCAGTCACCTGGAGAAGATCAAGGTGAGCCACTGCAGCTGCATGCCAGTGGGAGATTAGCTCTCTCCCTCTCTCTCCTCCCTCTCCCTCTCGTGGTTGATCTGCTGACAGAGGACAGCCAGCACCCAGCGAGAGACGACACAGAGTGTTCTCACAAGCAAGAAACTCAACTTCATTCAGTTTGGATTCCAGATTGCCGAGGCCATGGAGTACCTGGTTAGCACAACCCTAGTGATTATTGGCGAGCAAAGTGAGCCCCCACCTGTTGTGTGAATGTGGAACATTGCGAGTGAAGCTCTAGTATCTTGCTGAGTGACTGGTACATGTATCTCCTCCCACTCAGGGTCAGAACAAGTTGGTACACAGAGACCTCGCCACCAGGAATGTGCTGGTGGTGTCTCCCACCCTGGTGAAGGTCTCTGATTTTGGACTGGCTCGCCAGTTCAAGGAAGACAAGAACTACTACCCTGCCTCTCAGAGCAAAGACGTCCCCATCTATTGGTATGCAGGCCCCTCCCCTCCCCCTACTCCTGTACTACAACCTATGTCTCCACAGGTTTGCGCCAGAGTGTCTGCAGTTTCCGCAGAGGTTCACCAACAAGTCAGACGTCTGGAGCTACGGAGTGACGCTGTGGGAACTGTTTTCTCTCGGCAGCAACCCCCGTGGCTACCTGGGCCCTCTCATCCAGGGAAAACCTGCCAATGAAATATTCAAAATAGTGAGAGACTCGCCGCACACGATTGACTGTTGTCCTCTCTCTCTCTATTTCCTCAGTTAGTGGAGTTCTATAAGATGCCAAAGAACAGGCTCCCGGCTGTATCTCCCCTGCCGCAGAACGTGTACGAGCTGTTGCAGCACTGTTGGGCCTTCCACCCTGCTGACAGACCTTCATTCACAGACCTGAAGGACAAGATTACCACCCTTTACTGACCCCTACACACACTCTCACACTATCACTTCCCCTCCTCCCCACCCTCCCTCTTCTCTCCTGTTTTTCACTCATGATTTGTTGTCATTTTTGTTAGTCCTTGCTTCGTGTCACTGCCCCGCACACCCACCCACACTATATCATGTGTACCGTACATTTTATTCTCTTGTACCACAATAATTATGTGTCCCGCCATGTGTTGTTATTGCAGTAGTCAACTCTCATGGAATGTTGCAAATCCGGCTAACGAGGACCTGTTGAAAGACGACGTAATTGGCTTGATGTCATAACGATGTAATGTGAACACCCTACCTCTGTTGTTGAGGAGGTGTTGCTTAGCTCGGCAAAAGGCGAGGATGTCGGCGTCAGCTCTGGGGTCCCCAGTCAGGGGAACCACGCGGGGGGTAGTCAGGGGGTCCAATTTTGAATGGGGAGGGGGTGAGAGGTGGGAGGAGCGGAAGAGAAGTTGCGAATGAGAAGGTGTCCTACTGACTAAGGGAGCATTTCTTATTGCGGCGCCTGATTGGTCAGAAGTCTGTCCTGGCCGACTACTGTGGTGTCCTGAACTCTGTTTTTCTGAGTGTCGTCCTGAACTTTGGTGCTGTCCTGAACTTGAAACGACGGAACACTCTGAGGAGACTGCGGAATGTTGTGGGAGTGGCTTTTGTAATTGGGTGGAGATGGGCGGAGTCCTCCAGGCACACCTGCTGGCCCCACCCCCCTGCATGAGACACTCAATGAGACAGCGTTCACATCATATCTGGTTACCTTGGCAACCTGATTCTGCCACCAGGCCTCGAACTCCTGTTGGACTTTGACCTTGGCCATGTGGAGGAGATGTTGTGTGTGTTCGATCTCAGTCTTCATTCCACGCAGTCTCTGGTACAGAGACCGGAACCTGTGGAACAGGAGTCTGGGGACCTGGCGCTAGAGGTCAACTGACACACCTCGCCTTCTCTGCCTCAATCTTGGTCTTCAATTCTCTCTCTCTCTCCTCCTGCCCATCCACCTCTGATGACACACCTCTTGTCAGACCTGCAGTCACACACATCTCATAATCAGTGCCAATATGGACTGCAGAAACAGAAGTTGCCGACATGAGATTATCCACGCAAAAAGTAGCTACTCGGTGTAGCCTACGTACTTGTATCAGCCCTGAATACTGACCAGCTAGTCCCTGGGAGATACGATGTTTCTCCAACTGTCCTTTCAACTCATCTGATCAACAAATGAAAAGCACTTAAGTACATACAAACCC
>CASHTH010001210.1:0-32886 GCA_030341885.1 Geodia barretti | reverse complement strand
GGACCTACAGGGACAGCCACATGCTGCAGTATATCACGGTACATATAGATAACGGTCGTATGCAGTGGCTAATGGAGAATGCATATGAGTACATACATACAGAGAGTGCTGAATAGTACGACACAATACATCAGCAGTGTTTTCACTAGAGATTTTGAAAGGTGCTTAATCCTTGTCATATGTGTGCATGTATACATATGACAAGGATGAATACGATTTCACACGGCAAAACACACACATCTGCAGAAGAACACATCGGCCATGCACTTCAGCTACCCATTTGCACTGAAACTGTACTCAATAAAAAGTAAAAATTTACCAAAGTTTTGTATTTGGCATTCATTACAAGTAGCACATTCCTGCACGTAGTGGTTAAACACGATACTGGATGTGGCAGTTTCAACAGTGACGGCCAAAACTAGAAATTGTCACTAAACCATATATACCTGCCAATCGAAGGGTTTGTTTGCCAGCTTGGAGCGTGCGCCGGCTCTCCTGCGAGCCCTGTATGCCCTCGCATCAGCACTTCCCCCTGTCACCCCTCCCACACCACCTCCTCCTCCTTCCTCCCCTCCCTCCCCTCCCTCTCCACCCTCACCACCTCCACCTATACGCACAGAGACAATATCACACACACACAACACATAGCTTAGACCACTCCTTTATTGCATTGGCTGGTGTGTGCTATTCACTGTACTGAAGGTATATACTACAATTCCATCAATTAGAGTACCGGATATATATTATACTCTAAAAGTGTTACCTGAAAAAGATATACACACCACGTATAAGAATTTTGAAAGCATCTATATAAGGACACACTACAATGGAAAGGGTTTCTCGTCACCTTCTTCGTCTCCCACTCCACCTCCAACTGCGATGGGGGCAGCATCATCCTCGTCAAAGCATCCCCTCCCCCTCCTCCTCCTCCCCCTCCTCCGCCACCATCCCCTCCCCCGCTTCCCTCGGGTGCCTTGTACGTAAGTTCCAGACTGATCTTGGACTGGATGTATACAGAGTACATACATAGCAGCCACGCATTACGTCGATACACAAATCACTCTTTGATGCAACTGTACGATACATGATAGGCGACCTAATACCATACCGGGAATTAGACTATAGAAGACACACAAAACCTAATGCCTATTACATACCTGGAATGGATGAGTACTGCACAACCACCACGCACCCTACATCATGTGTATGGATCACAATACAATCTAGGGCTCCTTGGGCCACGCTACATCTGTGGCCCCAAAAACGGCACACAGGGGACAGCCAAACAGACAACCTCACCGTCTGTTTTACAACGCCACACACAAAAGCAGACGTCGCATTATGCAATTTTCGAATGAGTGAAACAATAGCCGACCTAACGTTAACACCATCAACACCGGACTCCATCACACAAGGTCAAAAGGTGGCCACATTGTACGTAGTGAATTCCACTGTCCATCCAACAAAAGGCCCTTGGAAACTACTACCTACTACCACGGCGTCAGTTCCAACTTTCCCAAAAATAGATAGTACCACCCCACTACACACACGAACAGACACACACGAACAGAGATCGATCCACAGAGAACAAACAGACCTGCATGACCTCCCCTTTCTTTGACTTGAGAGCAGAGTTAACATTCTGAGATCCTCTGGACACAACCTCTTGCAGTGAGAGAGAGAGAGTACCCAACAACCTGAGGGTGTTTCAGACGATAATCAGCTTCACTTGGAACGGAGGACGAGCTCTTTACCGGTTGCTTCTCAACTTTTCGTAGTCATACACCTCTATCTCCAGCGACTCTGAACCTGACAGTGCAGCTTGCAGGGTCCACGTCAGAGTCTGAGATACATCAGTAGACATGCAGTTACATAACCCGCGCCAACACACTCTGCGTGTGTGTGTGTGTGTGTGTGTGTGTGTGGGTGTTGAGCATGTGCATGTCTGTAGGTGCCTGTGCTAATAGTGCCGGTGGTGCGGCGGGCGTGGGTCAGTTTACTTCGTTCCACTGGGGGTCCAAGTTGTTGTCAATGACCTTGGTCTTCCTCTTCTCGCCTGCGGGGAACGGGAAGTGAGTGTGGTGAGGTCTGACGCACGGAGGCTTACCCTGCAAGACGATCACGCACATGGGATCGCTCTTGCTGAACTTCTCCACGTTGGGGAGACTGGAGGCGCTCTTGACGAGTACCGACAGCGACATCTTGGCCTCCTGAACACCCTCTCCGGCCGCGGCTGCACAGGGCTGCTCGCGCTTCCGCAAAGCTAGCTAGAGGGGGGATGGCTGCGGTGTATATCACGAGGCTTTTCACGTGACCAACGTCCATTCACGCTAATATCCGCGCATGCGCTAATATCCACGCATGCTCCTCTAAGTTGTATATACGGGTTTCGGAGAATTCCGCTGCAATTGCAGTTCGCGCCGTTCTCCATCCAGTAATGACGCTAATTCGATGAAGGGCCATTGTAAGGCTGCAGGAGCTGCATTTATAACTGAGGCGTATCAGCTTTCCAACGAGCGAGGCGAGTGCTGCACGCAGTAATCGAAGATGAATTTTGCAGCAGTGATTCTAGCAACGTCGATGATAACCCGCCTGACCACTCTAGGAGATGCAACGAAAAAATCCAAAGTGTGCGCAACGAAAAACTGGCCAGCATGTGCGCTGGAGCCGTCCAGGATCCCGACCAACAACTTTAGCGTCCTGGTCACGAGAGTGTGGCCGAGTGAAGAGGACGGAATCATATCCGTATCATGTAAGTCGGACAGCTGTTGCAGCTCTGCATGCAACTTCCATGCGCATCGCAATTTATTCACAAATTCATGCATCAGCATACAGCTGTGATTATTGAAGGAAAACTATGAATGTGATTTCCAGCTCTTTTTGGTTTCTTTTTTTTGCAGTAAACCTTCATAGAAACGAATGTCCAAGGCCAGACATGCAGAATTTGATGTGGTACAGACTGGAAGCCTTCCTTGGAGGCATCAACATGAGTATCGGTAGATTTATTGAGCCCATCGAGAGTCGAAGATTAGAGACCTATGCCTGTCAAGATGATTCAGTAAGTTTCTTGACTATATTATATAACTGGGCACAAAATTATAGCTTCTCTCTCCATGCAAGAAACTGGTATTTGAAACATGTGAGCCTCACCCTCTTGACTTACCGCGGCAATACACCTGGACTACACCAAGACTCAACATTACCACGGATGATATCGTCTGTTTCAGGTATCACAAAGGGGTCATCTTAATACTCAAATAGCATCATAATAAATCAAGGGCCACACCGCCATTATCTCAAGATTTACATTTTTTCACCCCCACATAGTTGTCCTTGGTGTCCACAATCATGCTATCTTTCCCCACACACCCCACACCCTCTTTTACACATCATTCCCTCTTCACTCTCCCCCTCCCTCCCTCCCCCCTCTCCCCACATCTCTCCTTCCTCTCTCCGTGAAGACTGACGGTACTGGAGCCTGACAACAGGACGTGCAGGTTCTCAGAGCACTGTGTCCCACTACTGACCACATTCGAGACGGTGGGCTCTGGCGATACAGAGGAGTCTGACATACCAAGTCGTCTACAGGGGTCGGGCGCTTTTGGGGAGTCTGTCAACCTCACTAAAACGGTGTGCAGAAATTGCCTCTATAAATGCCGAGTCCCTTACTGTGCATGTCTATAGTCTAGACTGTGTGTGTGTCTCTGGTATCACCACTGGCCCACAAGAGCCCACACACTCGCTATAATATTGTGCACAGCACAAAAGGCTAATGAATGAGCTAATATACTTTACCACGGGGATTAGAATGTCAACAATTGCATTTTGTTTGTGGCAGTGCCATCAACGCTGGGACTGCACCGGTGCTAGGATGAGGTTGTTTTGTGGTAGTGATGGCAACACGTACACAAGTCGCTGCCATATACGTCTCACAGAGTGCCTGACAGACACTGACATCAGCATTGATCATGCAGGACAATGTGGTACGTTGAGAGCTAGCTATCTACGCAAACAACATGCAATATGCACACCTGCACTACTAGTAAACAGTCTTCTCTTTCCTCAGTTGATCAGTACAGTCCAGCCTGCCACACTCAAAGAGATATCTTGAAGGCAGCATTTGCAGGGCTCCCAGAGCACTCCTACTGGCTACCTACATGTGACTGTGACGGGCTATTCAAGGCAAAACAGTGTGATAGAGACAGATCGAACCCTGGTCACCTCGAGTGCTGGTGCTCCTACAGCAACTCAATATCAGAAGTGGCACATACCAGACGAAGAATAGTAGATGTGTGCACAGATCCCTCCAAATTGTAAGAACCACTTTACCCGCCGCTGCAAGTGCACATATTATTACTCAGTCTCCTTTCTCTATCCCACAGTGAATTCAGTTGCTCTACCCTATAGCCCTATATTGTTTAGAAGCAAAGATCACAAGGAAATCAGAAGTCTATTCATTAATCTCCTCATACACATTAATTCTGTCTTATCCTCTCCAACAAAAGTCAAATGAGTATTAAACACTGCAACATGACAAATTTGTTGCTTGTATATTTGGCATGTACAGTCTTATCACTTATTTCTTCCAATTTTATGCACAAATAAATATTTTTTTACAACAACATGAAACATTATCACGAGAACAGAAAGTTTAGTTTCTCTGAAGTTGTTTCAGAGTTTTAGGGTTAAGTTTGTGGCCAGAGGAGCCCTCGAAGGGATTCCGTGGAGGAGTGACTGGGAGAGGTAGGAAGCAGGTGTAGGGGATCTGAAGTAGCCTGGTCGGAGATGAGCTGGCAGAGTTGCTGTTGTTGTTGTTGTTGTTTGTGTTCAGTTTGCAGACTTCCGTCCTGGCTGGTGAGGTAGATGGGACGACAGTGATGGATTTCGGAGTGGGGTCAATGCTCCGCGAGCGGGAGTGTACCGTCGCCTTTTTCTTGGGTCGGTCGGCCGTAGATTTAGAACGAGGTCGTCCGATCTTCGGCAGGTCTCCGCCGACTAGTGGTATCTTGATTGGCGGGGGTCTCTCAGAGTCTCCCCTTGCATCAAAGTGAACGGGAGACGGGGAGCAGCTGGAGAAGCTTCCTCTTGACCCGTGCCTCATGCTCAGGAAAGACTTGAGGAAGGCGTTAGAGTTGTTGAGGTTGCAGTTCCAGCTGGGGTCGTCCCCCGCGGGCAGTGGGTGGGTGTTGAGTACGATGGAGCTGCTGGACACTGCTGGCGTCAGAAACGAGGCACTGATTTCATCGCAGTGCGAAGAAGACTTGCGTTTTCGTGTGGCCATCGTTTTGTGGGTCTCGTCGGGGAATGAGCTGGGGAGGTTGTAGACCAAGAACCGGTATATCTTCTCCAGCATGCAGCGATCGGCGATGCTCTGACACACCTCCTCCCTGTGCTTATCCTGCGAGGACAGCCGCAGCTGTGGACCATCACCGTTACCAGGTGGGGAGAAAACGATTAGTCCTTTTCCGACAGTAGAGCTAATGGCTAAGTTTACACAGCCTACTCCTCATCATCTCTAAAAAGCTCAGTGGACGTTAGTGAGAGATTAATTAGCAGACAAACACGCCATAAGGCCTAGTTAATGGTGGCAGACAATTTGCAACAAAAAACACCGATCTAAAGGTGTCATTGCTAAAAAGACATTTCATCAGCCGCTTGATTGAAAAACCGGGAAATCCAATTACCGGCGGGCAACTTCTTGTGGCAGGTGGAAACAGGTGCACTAATGCCTCGCCTGCTGCCAACGTAACCCACAGTACTAAACAAAAGAACTCACGAGGTCGTCGGCTCCGCCCACAACCACTAGTGCATTTGGCACCGAAAGTCTTGTTCGCAGTCTCTGCCAATAGAAAAAGTGACTCAACTTATTCATAATGACTCATTAGGGAGAAGCAACTACATACACCTAGGAACGCAACCAATAGAAACTGTGTATTGCACAGATATCCAAAAGTCTCACATACAGTAGTTCATTTCATTGGTGTATTTTCTGCGAGTGAGGAAAGTAATAATTATCTTACCTCTACATAGCTCACAGAGCTAAGTGTGCCTCTGCTACCAACGATGAATATGGTGGGAGAGTTACACTGAGTGAACAGATCTGATGAGACCTGCACACAGAGAGAGTGGCGCAGGAGAAAGGCCATTGAAGATACAAGCCAATAGCTGAGGTATGCTTTGATGTTTTGCATGTGTGGGTGATTATGTGGATACTGGTTATTAATCTCGGGGAATTACTTGTGTTAAAACAGTCTAATCACGTAGTTACTACAATTACCCGAATGAGAAACAAATGTCCTGTGACAATAGACTCTAAAACAAGGACTCCAAAATCAAACGGTGTGACCGATACGGGCAGGGCAGGGTCCTAGGTTAACGATCTCAGTCTGTTCACACCTCCGCTGGTAGTAAACACAGTGCCCATCAGGATATGCAGTGTGTAGGCCAGAGTACTCTAATCTCCTGTTCACACTTCTAAAAACACATTTGTTCGTGGGCACTGATCCGAGGTAGCGACGTGAGAGGTGGAAAGAGAGATATGTGAGAGGTGCACAGTGTACTGCCAGCGTGTGTGCCAACAGCTGTGGGTTGTCTGCACTGCAATCAACCGACTAATGAATTCATCAGCGAAAAATGACTGCAGAAGTTGGATCAGTAACCACGGTTAATTGGTGCAAGGTGAGCACACCGCTGGCAGTTGGCTGGTGATATCAGTGTTTTAAAATGTTCCTTCTGTTGTTATGATTTACATCTGACTAGCGCTAATTCCTAAGGGGTTTAGGCTTACAAACTTCATTTTAAAACTTACTAATTTCTTAATTTGCCATATATCGGGTGACCCTCTGGTCCCTTACAAGCAAACCCAGGCAAAACATGCACAATTGATATCTACACACAAAAAATCCCCTGGACCTAATTAGGAATCAGTAACGGTATAGGAGATTACCTCCCACTTGTGGTTGAGTCCTCGTGCTGGAAGACCAAGACACACGATACAAGACACGGGAATCACTTCAGCTATCTGTGGGGACACGGAGGGAGAGAGGGTTCTACTCTACAATGAATTAACCCCATGATACATAACACATGTGCGACTCATGAAAAATATCATTATGAGTCACACTTTGCGTCCTGTCGATAATTCTATCAACTGGTGCTCTACTTGCATCTGTCTATTTAGAGACGGCGCTGACACACACAGACAATTGTGCAAACCACAGAACTATTGAGGCATGCTATAGGTAAGCAGCACATGAAAGTAGACTGGAGGTCAAACATATTCATTTCATGTGCCGCTCTGAAAAGGTCGGCCTCGGTACTTAGGTGTACACAAACACGGAGTGTTCAGTTCCTGCGAAGGTTGCTTAAACAAACAGAGCAATTATGCTGAAATGGAGCCTGTGGATGGCTGGACCTAATTTGTGTACATGAATCAGCAAAGATTTATTCCGTGGCGTCACCTCCCCGGACACCCATATGAAAATAAACACTCGAGTGGTGCACACGTACGTATGCAGGCAGATGGCTACTCCAGACAGACGGCGTGTGTACATGCACAAACTAAGTTTGTCGAGGCATAAACCGTGAAACAAAGGGGAGGTTGGCACGCGGCCTCGGCCAACCACTCAGGTTGTTAGGCCCGAAGGACGGTGTTTAGGCTCACCGGGACAAAAAATGCAGTTATGAGGAAAAGGAACACGGCAAGAACCGATCAAACACTCGGCACTAATCAGATGATCACGAGAAGCCTAAGCAGAGAACAGTAACATTACCGGCGAGACAAAACTAGTCTGTGTGTACACTTATTCCCATGCAGTGACAATACCAATTGACAGAGAGGGTCAATGTGCTGTGTATATTACACTGACTGACCTTGGCGGCAATTCGCCCGGCCACAGTCCAGGCGAGGAGGACCAGAGGTCTAGTGGGAAACTGGTGGTGCAGCTGTGCGCGGAGAAAACAATCGCATTATCTCAATTACACTTAATTGTTGCCAATTTAGCCCGAGAGTAACTGATCTATCGGAACCATGTGCATAACCATCATGTACCTACCTACGTAAATCCCAGGACTATAATGATTACGGGAGCGAACCCACTTGGGTGGGCGTCTGACCTACACGGATGATTGGTCATAACGAGCACTGACGTAAGGGATCCCTCCAGGCAAATGAATAATTTCAGGTAGAAAGAGAAGTAAGGCGGCAACGAAGACAAGCACACATACATCTTGCAGTACTTTTGGTGGGAAGGAGTTTACTATAGAAGTAAGTGCTGCTGGAAGCTACTGAAATGTTGTATATATACCGACAATAGCTCACACCTCATCACTGAACTAAGATATGTAGCCACTTGCCTCCTACGTGCTACCTCACGCAGTGTGCAGTAAACAAACAGCTGACGAAAGCGGAGAGAGAGATTTGACGGCTCGTGCAGCTATTCCGTTAATTCGCAATAGCCCCCCAAGTCGGGAAGGGACGAGAAGTGATAATGGTAGAGGCCTTGTAAGGCACCGGCACAAGTAACCCAGTTAGCATCTCGCACCAATCATTCCAATCATCAGGGAATGTAAAATGCTCTGTTGCCAAGGGCTCCACATGGCTTCCTACCGACGGCTCTCCCGTGAGGTTGCCGAGGAGAATGCATGCCTCAAATATCTCTCACAGCACTAATGGAATTAGAGCGGAATGGGACACGATATGTAAAGTTTCCTTAGAGAATAGTCCATAAATCAGTGCAAGGCTTAGTATTGTATTGCAGATTTGAGCCCTGCCTCCTGCGCTGCCCTGGTCTGTCTAAAAGGCTGAATGTGATGGGTTTCAAGGGCAGCTATCTTTAAACAGCTTGTCTCAAGTTGTCCTGGGTATCACTAATTTGCTTTTCACCCCTCTCCCTTGCACACACTAGAAATGAGGTACGTACAAAGTGGTATATACACTGAGAAGCATTCCCAATCAGGAACATAACCAGACTAGCCAGCAGACACTAATGTTACTATTGCCCATTCAATACACCTCCTGCCAGCCAAATACGCCATGGTAACCACTGCACGAGTTAACAGAGTTAAAAATGAATTGATGCTTAGCAATGCAAACGAGCCCAAGAGGTCAACTGACAGTAGTTTGATGAATGGCTGGGTGCAGACCACCCGACTAAAAAGTCATTTCCCTATTCCAGCCCACTGAATGTAGAGTGGGGTGCATGCTGCCACGTCCAGGACAGAGACGCTACAAAACCAGCTCTGCCAATTTCACTACGTCACTCACTGAGAACTAAACACGCATTCTCATTTCCCAACTGAGCCATACAGAAAGACACATTTCCACAATATATAAACCAGGTCCCCCTCATAATTGATTAATTTTAAATGGTGGTTACACAATAGTATATAATCACTGTGAGTATGATGTGGCTGAGCTTGCAGTCGTTACCTAACAGACTACATCTCTGGCCAGATCTGATGTAACACTGCAGCCTACTGGCATTTATCACCCAACCAACACAGCCTGTGGCTTGAAAATCATTTTTCTCCCACCCACACACACACACCAGTTGCACAGAAGTTGTGTAACCAGGTATGTATGGCACTCTCTTTGGTTACTCCTGGGGAATTTTCACATTTCACCATCGATAGAAACTATCCACCGATCTTTAAAACAAAGAAGCTGCCAATAAGTGAATGATTTTTGGATGTGGATACTAAACCCAACAAATATGATAGCTTCCACGCCATCACTAGAACACAGGAGGGAACTGCAACACTACCGGAACTCCAATCAACAAAGCTGAAGTATGCATTTTTGATCCATGGCAACCAAGGGCTCTCAATCTCTCCCTTTCTTTAACTATTTATAAATGGCCGCATTCCGTCTCCACACACCAGCATTCCGACTCCACGGGACCTCACGTAACACCCACACGCGCGCGACAGAGAGAAGAACAATTAAAAATACACCGCGAACCAGATGCCAACGAGTCTGTGTAATGAGATTATGTCGATGACGAGAGGCTTCCTTTGAGATTCCTACTCTGTGGTTACTAGGAGGACAGGCCAGCGTGACTCTGCCTGTCTGTGAGTGTGTGCATCATGAGTGATCCGTAATCCAATTAATTGAGATGTAACAAAGTGTCGGTTGTGCCCTGGAATGTCGTCAGAGTGGCATGTTGTCATTGAATGGTTGCCCACCGACACACGCACTGGCCAAGGTCACGTACAGACGAGCATTATAATTATTGGCAAACTGCATGACGTATGAGAAACTCCTCTCTCTACTGATCTACCGGTACATATGAAAAGCGACGTCAACTCCCGTATTGTATGCAGTGCCCTGTACTATATAGCTCAGGACAAGTAGATGGGAGTATACATATGCGATTGCGTGACACTTCAACTCTCAACAACTCCAATCTGATCCATAATTTATTACGTTTACTCCAGAGCACGTACTTCACCAGCTGGCCACTCCGCATCTTTTTTACTACATTACTACAACAGCAGTTAGCTCACCTTGCAGTGTGTTTGATCTTCGGGAGAACGTGATGGGATAACCGGATTAAAGAGACCACTGGACCCATCAGAGACGTGGGGAGACAATATTATCAGTCACCCATCCTATCTCCCCACACCACAGTCACACCACTACACCACAACCCTCCCATTCTCTTACACGAGGAGTGCCTAGACCTCAGGTCCAACAACGGTCTGAAAAAGAAATTTCTTATCCTCCTTTTTCGTTCAGCCTTCGTGCAAAAAAACAGACAGCATTAATCTCTAACTGAATTAATGAACGGCCAGCACATCACTAGTGCAGACTCTGTAGCATATAAGATATGGACCCTGGTACTCTGGCTTTGTATGTGCCGCTAAGGGACTATTCAGTGTGCATACGTGCGAGTATGTGACAGTTTGGCACTCAAGGATTTAATCCAATCTCCATCTTATCGCATTTACTCCACTTCACCAGCTGGCTGCTCCTTGCCGCACTCCGTTTGATCTCACGGGGAGAACGTGACGAGATAATCGTATCAATGAGAGTCAAAGAGACCACAGGAACCATCCGAGACGTGGGGAGAGCATTCCACGAGCTCAGTCGTTAATCCGGTCTCTCCGTAACGCGGTCACACAATACCGCCACAACACTCTCTTCTCTTACAAGGAGTGCCTGTATATCCCTCGTGCCCAACAGCTCTCCGAAAAACAAACATTCATCACCTCCTCCTGCCTATTTCTTCTCCTCCTTTGTTCCCTGGTTCAGTTTTGGAAAACATTGCATACCAGTTCACGGCAGGTCATTAAATTTTTCGGGGGAGTATGTGAAGAGATAATTAACTCATTGGGGCTCAAGTATGTTCTAATTAGTACTGCACATAATACACTTAGCTAACATTTAATCCAGTAGACTTAAGTAGCTCAGTCGCTGAGCACTTTGCGTTTCGTAATAAGAGATCCCCCCCTCCCCCCCCGTTAAGACACTAGCCATCTGCAACATTTACTGGCTTTTGCCCTGCATATTGCATTACATAATCACTGCATATTTGTGATGCATTGACTCGTTGCCTCATATAATACTTATGCATCACTCTGTTCCAAAGAGTTAAAGATCCGTGGGAAGAGCATTCGGCCGTGCATCATGTATGCACACAACACGGCCACACAGTGCCACTACAGCACTCTCTTCTCTTACACAAGCAGAGCCTATCCCTCAGCTAAAACAGCTGTCTGAAAAATAAATCATTCTCACTCTCAACTCCTTCCTAATTACTTGAGTGAAGATGTGGATCATGACACTCTATTCATTCTTACAACAAGTTTAACACTCTTCACTTGCATATCCCTTGTTTTTGTTCTTCATCATTTCTTCCTTTCACAATCCCATCCCATAGCTACTCAGCTATATCCATACGTACGTTAATACATACATACATACATACACTTACCTCCTTCACTCTGGAGAGGGAGAGGGTAAGAATGGCCTCACTGAACTCCACCAGCGACCGAGAGCTCCCGGGCTCACTGAGGGCCTCGGGGACTATGACGGGGTACACCTTCCCGATGGAGCTGAGCTGTGACTGCCAGAGGCGCCAGCGACGCCCGCCCAGCCCCACAGAGGAGTAGGGCAGAGTCACAAACACCGGCGGATTCTCAAAATGGACCTGAAACCACAATCACAATGCAAAACAGGAAAGATAAGTGTCCCTGAACAACTATGCATCTTGCCAATGGGAGATGCAGTAGTAAATCATTCACACTCCCCGTCCTATATACCTATTTCTCCAAAATATCATCAGTAGAGAAATACATTACCTCTTTCAACAAACCACCTCTACTAGAAATACATTACTAGTAAATGCGACCAATGAGGGCGACTGGTTGATGAAAATGCATACCAGGATGGAGTTCAAACAAACCATATGTCTGGAGGACTGACCACCAATGACGGTACATTAAAAGCATTCCAATGGGAAAGAAGCTCTATCCTGGCCATGTGTGCATGCAACACACCCGAGGAGATCATTCTAGTAGATGCGACCAATGAGGGCGACTGGTTGGGTTGATGAAAATGCATACCAGGATGGAGTTCAAACAAACCATATTATGTCTGGAACACTGACCACCAATGATGGCACATTCCAATGGTAGCTAGGTTTCTTGCATATCACTTCTGTTTCGTCTGCCGAAAGCCGAAAATCTTGGGAAAGAAGCTCTATCCTGGCCATGTGTGCATGCAACGCACGCGAACAGATCGTTCTAACAGGTTTACTATCAAAACTGCACATAACAATCAGGTTTGGTTGTCTGGGTCGAAACAAGTGTTGCTAGCTGTGGGTGATCAAAAATTGCAGCGGCCCACAGTGATGAGGGAGTGTTTGAGACGGACCTGTATGTCTACTGGACTCATTCCAACGACCGGGTTCCAGGGCCGCTTGAGGAGGAGACTGAAGGCCTCTCCACCTACCAGGTTGAGACTGGAGTGGACTACTTGCTCCACCAGCACAGGGCACTAGGGAGATGGAAAGGACGAGAGAGGGAGGGGAAAGAAAGAGGGTCTGAGTAAACCACCCCACCAGACATGAGCAGCATGCTGTACTTTAGATTTGAGTATCTGGAGGACATCGAGGTAGACAGGGAGGAGGTCACTGTCCAGCAACTGAATCAGTGTCTCGTGGGCCCAAGTCACCAGCTTTGGGTCCTGCACAATATACGGGCTTACTGTAAGAGAGCGCAAGACTCATCACTGGGTGTGACTGACCCAGTTCACGTCACTGAGAGCCTTCCGGAACTGTCTGACTGCTCTGTCGTTGTGCAGTCTCCTCTTAATCGGCTCATGGGCTGCCTGCAAGGAGAGGCTCATATAGCCTATGGTATCTTGCCAGATTCAGAGAGTATAAGGGTAAATAGAGAGGAAAAGTCTTGAAAAGTGTTAGTTGGGTGCGAAGAAGCCAGGAAATGGATAAGAGAGAAAGAGTCTTGTAAAAGTATCAGTGAGCAGTTGAAACAGTGTTAGTGAGGGGTATTATATAGTGATCTGTTAAACAATATTAGTGAGGGGGGAGGAGGTGACCTGCTGGCAAGTGAGCCTGGCGAGGTGGTCCCCCTGCAGTATGCGCAGGAGAGTGGAGAGGAGCCGACGTTGTTGGAACCCACACTCCAGCAGAACCTTCTCCAGGAGGAGGTCGCTGTTCTCTGGCGGGATCTTAACCAGGTTGAGGTGCTTCACACACTCCATCATGATGAGCCCCACCTTCGACTCGTCGTAGGGGAGGCTGGTGGGAGGTGCAACACTCACCACGTCCACCTCCGCTCCCTCCTCCTCCTCTTCATCCTCGTTTCTCACTCCATGATGACCATGTTCACCAGTAGCATCTTCTCTAGCCGATTCCCCCGCGTCTTCATCCGCCAGAGCAGGGAAGAGGACCTCGGTAGGAAAGAATCCGGCGGATGCTGTGCTTCGAAAAGGGCCAAGTTTAGAATAGCAGTGCTCCTGGGAAATCTGGTAGGCTGGACCGGCGATTGGAGCCGGTTTTGATCCCTCTGACAGCGGCATGGCTGCTGGTGCAGACGTCGCAGAAGAAGCAGCTGCTGGGTCTTTCTCGACTGATTCCATTTCGAGCCCACCAACAACCGCGAGCGCGGGGTGAAAGGTCAAGTAAAGAATTTCAAAAACGATATACCGCAAATCAATGACCTTTCGTTTAATTGGAGGCATTTAGTGTCCCTTGGGAGCTCGCGCGAGCTGAGCTGGGCACGGGCCTGCAAGAGCCAAGTCAGTGGGCTGTAAGTCGCTAAAGAGACCGTGACAACATGGATGCAGACGGAACATCCATGCAAGGTGAACAGACTTGTATCAAACCCTACTGGCATTTGTCCGGCTTCCCTGCCTCCCTCCATGTACGAACCACTCAGCGTGGAGACCTCCCACGAATATCAGTTTTCAGTTTTAGTATCAGCTAACTACGCCACTCCACCCACGACACGATCTCTTGTTGCATCTTATGCTTACTCGATCAGTAATGTTTTTTCTAATAGCTACTGTGCTGCCCTAGGCCCTGCCCAAGTGCCAGGGTTTCGTGTACGCATCTCTCTAATTGCAACAGCCTCTTTGTTGGCTAGCTAGAGCTAACCTGGGAGAGTGTAGGTAGACAGCTGTTGGGGTACAGTGGAGTGACGGTGCATATGAATGCACTGAACAAGTGTGTGCATGGGTCATGTGCTCTTAGTACAGCATCCATCCCCAGTAACATAAGTGGCTTTTGTGGGAGAGCCAAAGCAGAGAAAAAGAGAGAGAACGTTCCTCCCAAGGCTCTCGAGCTGCCTACTTAACAGCAATCTCTCCTTTCTCGTGTGTGTGTGACAGATTCCTGGATCGACGTGCCAGAAGGGAAGGAGGAGAAGTCCAGAGGGGACCAGGATGAGGGCACCGAGGTAGGCAGTCTCACCCACAGTCGCAGTCAGCAGGAGATGGAGCAGCTCCTGGCCAGTGCAGCCTCAGACGATGAGGCAGAGGACAGCCCCGTGTGAGTCCCGTATATACAACCTTATCAGGGAGCGGGAGGGACTATGTGATAAATTTTTCCTCTGTATGTTATAGCTCTGTCCCATCATTCACCATACCAGAGCAGCACATTGAGCAACATGGTTCACAGCAAGTAACCAACCTTCACCATGTGACTCCACTCTATGTCCTCTACATTTTGTGTGTAGGTATCTGCTAGTGCTAGATCTGCAGTAGGAGAGACTCCGAGACACGCCTCATCTGCTGCTGCATCAGAGTAAGACTGAACCCCCACCCACTCTCCTTTATATACCAGTGATTGACATACTTCACCCCCTCCCCTACACAACACTCCACATTACACTCACACAGTGGACTACATTCAAGCTCTAGACTAAGAGGACTGTCCTGGCTCCTCGAAGGGTTAGCCACGAGACTCAATAAACAACAATGCGTCTATCCACCCCTATCTATGTATATAGGGGTGTGGCAAACTTGTTGGTCCCGGTTCTGGTACTCACACATCTGGCACTGTTTGGCTTGGGGTAAGCCAGCGACTCGTACACCAAGTTACCCCCACACTATTTGCCCCATCTTTCACCATGTGTGTGTGTGTGTGTGTGTGACAGTTTCTACATCGGACGACGGACCAACCTGGTGAAGACGATGTAAGCAGCCAGCTCCATGGCGAGTTGTGCTTCTCTCACTTGATCCGGTAATCTCACTAGAGCTGATTCATTTGCACTAGACAATGTACTAATTGCACATGCTCAATCATGGGTGCCTACTTTACCTCAAGGGGCACTTGAAGTTTACAACAATTTTTTTTCAGTTTTGTAAGTCAACAATAATTATTTCCCGCAATAAATATTATTGAGAAGGCAATCTGACACTATAGACCTTTATTAAAGTAGACAACTTTAGTGGACGGTGATGAGTGTTGAATCTTGTCTCTGAGGGGTTTCTCCAGATTGGCCACCTGTATGGAGCTGAAACATGGCAATACATACTAAGCCTAGGACACAAGATAGCAATTTCCCTGTGTTACTTAAACCCTTTTGCAGAATGCAGAGTTTGAAGCAAGAAAAACGGGTATATGGCTAAGACATACGACATCATTTATGTTATATTATTACCTTGTCTGGGGGAAGAGGGCACATCCGACAGGAACCATGACTATGAGACTGCAACAAAGAATCAACAAGTAGATAGGGACACTCTGTGATATATAGTACTTTAGTCATACCTAATTCCACACAGTAAGGTTTGGATCCCTGTAGAGAACACTAATCCTCTCTGGGGCCATAAGAGAAAACTGTGGATGAACTTGGAAGTACAGCTACTGTACTATTACAATATAGCCTTTGAAAAAGCGACCATTAATAATTTTAAACCTACCCTGAAGAACTTGTAGCGTTCCAGTCGCTCCATAATGACAGGTGATAACACTGGACAAGAGACACTCGCACCTTACAGTTGCAGCATTGCTTTGGCTAAAGACACTCACACATTCCTGGAACAGCCATGGTGATTCTGGATAGACACACCTGAGTTATTCCTTTTGCTGCAGCTTTCTGTCCGGAAATAAAGCAACAACCGTAGTATAATGCCTATCCTCTATGAGAAAGAGAGAAGAGAAGCAGACAAGACAGAAGAGAGAAGAGAAGATAAGAGAATTAAGGGGTGTCTCGGACTTTGGATTCTCCCAGCTGATGTCCATCTTTGTCCAGGACTATCACACCATTTGATATCTCCCCCTGTCTCATCATGGGTATGTTGATGCAGTTGGCAGTTGCCACAGCCAGGAAAGGAACAAACCTACCCACCAGAGGTGGAGCCCCCTGTCAACATATAGAGAGAGTGTTGAGAATGCTAATTCCACACCAAGGAATCCCATTGCTGTGAGATTATAACACTGAAGCCAGATAATTCAACCTTTACCTTGACTAGTTTATTAGCAATGACAGATACTCCAACAGCCCCAGTCATTGCACCAACATACGATATACCAATCTGCCTGTGCAATCACAGAGAGATCAAACATTCTCCGCCAATTACTTTGTAATTTACTGATTAGTGGTCTGGGACTTGGCATTTCTGTTGGTGTAGTTGACAAATGCATTGAAGGTCTGGTTGATGAACTGAGCAAACATAACCTGTGGAGTTGTCCTGCAGTGTGGAATATATGCCACATAGTCAAGGAACTGGTAAATAATGAAGCATATGTATCAGTGAGTTATAGAGAAAGCATACTTGTAAAGAGCTAGCAGTATGCCTGTGATGACCATCCCAAAGGGGACCTGAGCACTCATCCTGCCCATTGGGTGCATGATTCCATCACTGTCGGGGTGAACTGCAGAGTGGTAGAGGGTCTGGGCATGGTAGAGCTGGGTCTGAGTAGTTCCACGTGGAACATGGCCTTCCCTGTACGTACAGAGGACGAGAGTTAAGGTCCTCTCTGACCACCTCTCCAGCTCCCCCCACTTTGCCAGGTGGTATAGGTGCTGGGCTGCCCCCACGTCTCGTCGAGACTTTAGCAGCAGACGAGGGTCCGTGATTCGAGAGAAGTGGTTGAGTCGTCCGAGAAAGGTCGCCTGGTCCCATCGTAGCTGGCTGATGTCATTCACCGGACTGGGGACCAAGTCTGGTGGCTGCTTGGAGCTCAGGCTCATCACAGCATGCAACACACACACGCGCGCACCCTCGCCGCGTGCGTGTGATTTGGGGGCGGGGCTAGCAACCACGCATGCGCGGCGGGTGTGTGTGTGGTTTTGCGCATAATTATATAGTGCAGACTTATTGGTGTGATGACTTCTGAATGGTGTGAAACATGGCAAATGCCTTGTCGAAGAAGACAAGTTACGTTGAAGGTGGTGCACTGTTCCCTGTGAGCCTCTCCACTTCCAAAAACAATGATAAGGTGTAGTAGTGGCTGGTAAATCTCCCAATAACAAGGGAATTTCCCAATAATCATCAGGGCATTTCCCCTTTTCAACTCGTTCATTTGCATAATGATAACCCTGCCACATGACACCACAGTACAACATTGGACAGTAAGGAACCATGATCACAACACCATTGGCAGAATCGAGACAAAAATATGTAATTTCATCGTTATTCGTGCACAATTCCAGATATATATAAAGGTCTGGATCCAGGCTGAGAAAACAGTCCCATACCTCTGGAAAGCCATGAAATCTCATTATACAGAGGTTTAGGATTTACCCCAAAGAATGTACGTTCCAGCCTCTCCATTAGGAATCACAACTGCACAAATATGATATAATACACAGTATCAATACTGTAGAGTTGCAAATGGTTTTGGCTCAAACACTCAGACATAAACATGCTGAAAGTGAAAGGTCAGAGGTGAAATCGAATGCGTGCTTCCTTCTAACTTGTTGTTTGTCTGTGACTAGACCTTTCTCTCTGTGCGTATTATATACAAAGGCGCTGGACGCCTGATTGAACTGGGCAGGCAGAACCAGTACAAGTTCCTGGAATGCTCAGGAGGAAGTAGCTGAAAGGGAATTTGGGGACTGCAGGGGGGCTGGTGACTGAGTATCCCGAACCTCAATACTGCTTCCCATCCCAGGATTCAGTTTCCTTCATCTGCATGCTCTTATGAGGTTTTAATGTGTATGACACCTGTGATGATCTAACCCCTAGCAATCCACCCGGGGAGGGGAATGTCCAGCTCTACCGCCTTCTCTTTCTCTCTGGACTGAAAATTCCCCACCGCACACTACAACATTTCCCTCCTGGGAAAAACACCGCGGTGGACTCCCACAAAACTGAAAATCATAACTGAAATGCTTGGTGAGTGTATGTATGCACACACATGGCTATAGAAACAAGAGCACATGGGAGGATAAGCAGGGCAAGCCCCCCACTCTGACTGCCTTAATGCACTTTTAGAGAACCAACTCCCACCAACACTTGATGGCTTGTATGGACCTGTAAAGTTCCTGGTGTGTGTGTGTGTCTGTGCTGTGAGCCTACTTGTACTACGATAGTATCTTGGGTGCTAAGGCACCCACTGGGTGCATGATTTCATCAGTGTCGTGTGAACTGCAGGGTGGCAGAGGGGTAGAGAGTAGCTCCACATGGAACATGGCCTTCCATGTAGAGCAGGAGAGTTAGGGTCCTCTCCTCTCGAGCTCCCCACTTTAGGTAGTAGAGGTTGTCGTTCATCTTGCCACCGTATATACCCCACATGTCATTTCCGCATACCCTTGCAGGGGGGCGGGGTCGAATGCGATATAAAAGCCGCTCGTTCTGTCATCGCGGGACTGAAATTGTAGCTAAACCGTGTCTGAGATATGAACCACACGAAATCATGGGGGCCGATAACTCTCGCCTGTTCAGCCCCTCTGAGGAGGAAGATTTCCCCGTCCACGGCTACCGGAGGATGCGCAGCGAGCGGAGGGAGGCGACGAGCACCACAATCGACATAGGCTTCGCAATCAGAGCTCGATCCTGCAAGGCTGGCGTGGTGGGGACCGGCCTCGTTTCATCTGGAGGGGAGCCCAGCATGCTGCAGCGAATGGTGAGTGTCGCGTACACGTCTGGGCGTTCTTGCGTGCTGACAACCGTAGGCCTATGGTTTTATACGCGTTTCGCGGCTGTAGAAATAGGACGATCATCTGGATGCACTGCTTCTTTCATATTTGGCTCTAAGTGTTCGGCCCAATCCAATTCAGGGGTCCGGTGCATGATAGAATGCTAGAGGGGATTCCCCATGTACACTCACGTACAATTTGAAACATCCAAGTGTACATGGTATATACAAATTTTGTTAGATGAAAGTCTGAGCACGAATGTGTGCATGGAGTTCAGGCAGGAATGCCGTCAGACCGACGCACACTTTCCATTCACACACGCACAACATTGTGCGATTGGCATATACGGATCACTGTTGTGGCCTGTACCGTGTTTACTTTCACTCTCCCTGTGTACATTTATTCTTTGCTCCACTGTAAACTGTGCCTTAGCCACACACACAAAGTGCTGAGGGTGTAGTACGTATAGCAAACACAAACTTTCACCCTGTCCAGGAGAGCGTGAGTAGCGACGAGGGTGACAGAGAGAGCGTGGTCCTGACTGGAGAGAACATATCCATGGAGGAGTTCCACAACGCCATCGTACACACTGCAAACATCCAGGTCCTCCTGAGCACCCTCCAGGAGCGCTTCGACCTACACCACCAGTTCCTGTTCCAAATTCTCAACCGCGCCATCGTCTCTGAGCGGATGGACGTATTTGTGCGTGCGCTGGAGATGGACGGTCTCCTTCCTCTCGACTCGCCGCTGCGACTCACCGACCAACAGGTCATGCATCTGCTCCAGAAGGCGGTGACCGTGCAGGCGGAGGACACGGAGGCAGTCGAAGTCCTCCTCGCTCACATCAGGGATCCCGAGATTGGCCGCATGAAGATGGAGCTACAGAGTCTTGCCATTCTCGCTGCACAGTTCGGGAGCTTTGTTGCCGTGAGACAGCTCTGTGCCAAGTACGCCATGTGCCTCGAGCAGAATTTCCAAGGGAAGAGCGTTCTCCTCGAGCTGGTTCGATTCTCGGACGACTCGGCAAATTTCTACCTGTCGGAGTTGCTCAGGATGGGGGTGTACGTCAATACACAGGATCCTGATGGGAACACTGCTCTCCACGTGGCTGCAGAGAGGGGATTGAAGGACGTGGCAAAGCTGCTCCTGTCGCACGGAGCATGCATCAACCTCCCCAACGCCCGAGGGAAGAAGGCCATCGACCTGTGGGGGAAATGGGACGATCCCGAAATCTCCAAACTACTGCGCGGAACCCCTGAGCCCCACGAAGCGTCTCTGTACCACGCCGCCGAGCAGCGAGATCTCCAGTCGGTGCAACGTCTCCTCTCCCTCGGGGTACTGGTCGATTCCAAGTGGATTCACGGGCGCACTGCCCTCTGTGCGGCTGCCAGGACAGGCAACAGGGAGGTTGTCAACTGCCTGCTGTCTGCCGGTGCTAAACCCATCCCACTCGGGTGCTACTGGCCCGAGCTACCCATAGCTCATGCACTTGCTTCACCGCACAGCTATGAAATAGCAGCCAGGCTCATGGAAGAGACGGAGAGGTCCCTTGTGAGGGCAACCAAAGTTGAGAGAGAGCACGTCTGCACTCAGCTGGTTTCCCTGCTCCACTACTGTGCCCGGTGTGGCTACACCAGCGTCGCCGAGACGGTTCTCAATTCCACTTGCAATATCAACCCCAACGACGAGTTTATTGAGGGGCTCGCCCCCATTCACGTCGCCTGCAAGTACAACCAACTCTCGATGGTGAGACTGTTACTGGCCCACGGCGGTTCGCCAAACCTTCCCTCCAGAGTGTATGGCAATACTCCTCTCCACTATGCCTGCTTTTACGGCCACCTCGACATAGCCCAGTTCCTTCTTGACGAGGGCTCGGTGAGCATCGACTCCATTAACTACCAGCACGAAACCCCGCTCTACTGCGTCCTCAAACTGCACCTCACTCCCCACACGATAAACGACTATGTCAGAGAGAGCAGTGTCGTGTTCCTTATCACACGAGGAGCAAAACTGACAAAGCCGGGAAGACACTCGTGCGAGCTACCAGAGTTTGACCTGGGTACGGGGGCACAGCGCTGGGAGTTTGTACCGGTGCAAACACAGAAACTGATGATAGTTCTCAGAAACGAGAAGAGGTGGATGTCCATGGCATCAGAGTGTCGCTGGGTCATCCGCTCCTCGCTCCAGACGGCCGTCAGTGAAGATGTTGTCGAGCAGCTGGGCCTCCCATTTCGGTTACAGAATTACGTGCTTTTTAGGGATTGGTTTCCTTGAGTGTGTGGTTCTTGTGTGTCTCTTCTTTCTGTGTACTCAGTTTTTCTGTGCCCGTCCATTGAGCATGCGCAGAAACAGGGGTTGTGTGCGCGCGCGCGTCCGTCCCTTCCGTACTTTGAACTTTACATTTGCTCCGCCTTCGTTGTCGCCTGTCATGTTTCATCGTTTATTTCTTCCCTATGTGTTCCTCAGAGATACCGTGAGTAATATCTACTACAACGACGTTTATAAGCTAGTAGCATAACGGCTAAGAGATAGAATCTACGGCCTTCATAACCGTGCTAAGTCCTGTGTAACCCTCTAATCCATGATAGGGAAGGAGGTACGCAGCCAACCTGCTCCGGCCTAAGAGAACGAAGTACCGCAAAATGCACAAGAACATTAGAGCAGTCCTGCCTGCGAAACCAGACACAGTCCCCACACCCACCCTCCACTTTGGCACCTACGGTATCTATGCCATGGAGTCGATACGTCTCAATGCCGAACAGATAGAAGCAGCTCGAATGGCCATCCTAAAGAAAGTCGGCAGGAAAGACCTCGAGATGTGGGTGCGAGTTTTCCCCCACATACCGGTCACCAAGAAACCTCTTGAGGTGCGGATGGGGAAGGGGAAAGGAAGCGTTGATCATTTCGTAGCCTACGTGAAGGCAGGGAAACTTCTGTACGAGTTCAACTGCCCCAGCGGAAGTCTAGCCAAAGCTGCCTACAAGCAGGCAGCCTATAAACTACCTATCAGAGTCCGCTTCACAGAGAAACCCGCCCCAGTAGCAGAGCAAGCTGCATTATGAAATCTCTATTATGTCACAACTTTGATTTTTGAAAATCCCTGTACAGCTGGGATGTGTGGGCTAGCTCTGACATGTGCACGTATTTGTCATCTATCTTGGAGATGGCTGAACAGTAGGAGGGATAGTGTTGCAGCTCCCCCAGTGCAATGCTGGACACTCCAGTGCATATGGCAGCAGTGAGTCCCCAGACAACCCGAGGGTGTCCCCCAGAATCAGTTGACGGGGGAAGATAAAACGAGCTTATGGATGACGGTAGCCCACGCCAAGCTCCCCGCATTTGCCTGTGGTAGTCCCCCACGATGAAGTGTCTGAGTGGGATCCACGTGGTGTGTTCCACCTCTCGCCTGTTCTCTCTGATCTCCAGACCTTCAATGTCCCCACAGAGGAGACCTGGTACGACACCCACAGCTGTGGTGTGGTGCCAGCCAGAGAGGAAGGGAGGGAGGGAGCAGAGGACCTCCACACTGTCTCTGCTGACTCCAACCTCTTCCCTCGCCTCTCGAAGAGCAGTGTCAACTAGTGTTGTGTCTGTAGTGGAGTCGTGCATCCCACCTGGTAGACAGTATTCACCTGCACAAATAAGGGAATAGGTAGTAAGTTTAGAGCTATCATTCTATCAACCTGGATGAGAGGTGACTTCCATGGATCTTTTAGTGATGAGGACCTGTAGCTGGGTGGACCTGGCCTTGCAGCCCATCAGGAAGAGAACGGCAGCCTCTTTGTAGCGTGGCTGACCTGCAGGCGGAAGGCCAGCTCCACCTTCAAAATCAACTCTTGACGACATGCTCAGAGGATACTTGGCGTTGTTTTCCCACGGGAAGAACCAGCCCTCTGCTTCTGCTCTTCGAAACATATCTCTAACATCACGGTAAGAAGAATTCTCTTGCCGGCTCATTCTCTTTCTCGATCCCTCCGACCATTGGCTTCTGCAAAAGAAGCTTAGCCACGCCCCCGTGTAATGATTTGTGCGCATGCGCATAAACGGTGCGAAAAAGTAGGCATGGCTCGATCATGCAGGATTGAGAGATGATTATACAGGGCAACCTCTAACCTCTCCATTTGACCAGTCTATGAACCTCTCATCCTGCTTTCTATTGACTAGCTAGCCACTGTCCCTATATGGGGAAACGAGCCGGGAAATTAATTACTCACGGTATCGTAGTAGGGCTCAGATTTCACCGCGGTTGTTTCCGGCTTCCTAGGTCTTCATACCGGTACAGGACCGTCGCGCGGAAGAACCCTGTTGCTGCGGTGTAAGATCCAGTAGTGACTGACCGAACCAGAGCTCGAGCAAACCGAGAACTCACGAAGAAGAAGAAGAAGAAGAAAATGGCCTGTAAGTTACGTGGCTCAGTCTGTAAAATGTGCGGTACTAATTCTTGTGTGTCTATGTTCGCACAGCCAGCAGAAACGGAGCTGAGTACCACACATACAACGAGGAGACCACTCAAGTCGGCACCCTTTCCCGGAGTACTTGGCTAGCACAGGTAGCAATAGAATAGGTCTAGGTTTAGCTACATATCCATACATAAACAGAAAGGCCCCTTGAGTCAGTTTACTTTATTGGAGAAGATGGCACCCTTTTTCAGGCATTGCCTAAAACTGCGGGATGTTGCAATCAACTGGGCGTCTACCTAGCGTTGTGGTGCATACTTGTCTAGAAAACATTAGCACTGTGGTGTATCTAGAAAGTGAAACACTGTGGACGTTTAGCTACATATCCATACATAAACAGAAAGGCCCCTTGAGTCAGTTTACTTATTTTCCACAATTGCAACCTCCCTCATTGATATAACAGGCTGCCGATCTGCCCAAAGACAAAGAGCACACACCGCCCTCTAGCTTCAACCTAATCCTGGCCCTGATTGCGTTTCTGACCTGCCCCTTCCTTGGATGGCTCTCCATCATATTTGCCATTCAGGTGAGTCCACCAACACCGAATCAACCCCAGCAGTTGCTCAGTGTCTGTCATTCTTCATTCTCACTCACCATCACTTCCTGTGCACAGGCTCGGACAGAGTTCTATCACAAACGCTACAATGAGTCTGCTGCTCTGTGTACGCGTGCCCGGGGCACCTCTTGCTACGCCATAGCCATTGGAGTCAGTTTGGCTCTCGGCTATGGCATTCTGGTCGGCGCTGGTCTCAGCTTGAACTGGTATGACTGAGATACCATCAGCTGGAATCCTTTCCCCGACACTTCATGTGTAACTCTTAACAATTACTGTTGTGTGTGCAACGAGGTTCCGACACTCTCACTCTAGGCTATGTTTGTGAATCAACAGTGTGCATACGAAGTCACAATTTGAATGTGTCTGTGTGTGCTGTGTGTGAGTGCATGTCTGCAACTATGGTAATGGACGCTACCATTTAAAGCAATGCAGTGAAAACAGAGGCTGGCTAATCTGCTGTAACGAAGGGGGTTGGGTCATGTGTGGGTGCAGCATACCATTCCAAGTGCTCGTTAATATCCAGCACATTCTCTCAGCATAAGACAGCATATATACAGTTCACAAGACAGCTAATCAAATAAGCGTGTATACACAGCAACGTTATACACAGCAGCGTATTGCACCATGCAATTGCCTGTAAAAGACAAAAGGAAGATACAGTTATGATGATTGCAGTTATATACACCTTTATAAATAATTTGGCACACTGTGAGTGATGGTGAAAAAACTACGACATATATATGTACATTATAAACTGGCACATTAAGAATAATGCTACTGGATCTTGGTAAAGGTGAGCTCCAATAGGAGCTGGCCCTGTTCCCTATCCTTGTGTTTCCTGTGCCTGATGGTGTACCAGTCTCGCAGGACCAGTCCGCTCTCCCGCAACAACGGCTCCAGACACACCTCCGCCTTACCCATGTGGTCGTCTTTGGTCAGTTCGTCTTTGTCAAACACCTCCACGGTCAGCTGGTCCACTCCATTCCACGAAAAATCAAAGCTCTCGTTGTACGTCGGGTTGAGCGTCTTGTACTTGATCTTGCTCTTCCGGCTCTGGAGCCCGATGGTCAGGACACAGTAGGGATCGCTCGACGTCAGGTCCTTAACGATGAGGTTCTTCCCCTCCACGAGCTGGATGGTGACTATCCCGATGTACTCTACCATGGCCGACATTGAGCGAGGGGATTTCCCGTTGTCAGCATTGTTGGAGCCCTGTCTCACGATCCTCTCGGGGGCACGGGGGGAGCGGCCTGGCACCCCCTTGAACAGCTGCTGTACGTACTTGGCCCGGATGAAGTACTCCCTCGTGTCCCTGTCTGTCTTGGAGAGATAGGGTACCTCGATGGCCTTGGGGACACAGTACTCGAGAAGTTGGTTGACTCGGAGGTTCCCGTTGGCCTCCATGTGGTCCACCTGTTTCTCTGTCCACGTGTCCAGCGTGCAGCTCAACACGAATGAGTCCTGTACACCAAGTGATCTGTGTGTGTTGTGTTTTCGTGTGTGAGAGACTGCCATTAGAAGACATTTCCTCCCAAAAAGTTTGAGTGTCCACAGTTTACACAAATCCCCACTGTCAATACTGCATTGTGCATTTTCTATTTTCCGGGAATTTGGCAATATATATACACTTCGAGAGAATTTGCATTCACCTACTGGACACAGGGACAAGAAGAGGCACACAAACAGGAATTTCACCGGTTGAGCTAGTTTGGGCTCCCCAGTGTCAACACAGTGCAACTGAATGCAATTGTGAGATCGCACGAGAAGGAGATGGGCAGTCACGCCCAGCGGAGCTTCTCTAGCAGCCAGCGAAGTGAATACGCGCCAAGAGTAACACTCGGTTTATCGGGAGTCGAGCATCTGGCACCCTCAGCAAGTGGGGTCATAACACAGGCCAAATCACCCGCTAAATTGTTGCATATTCAGTCCTTGGAATGCCTCCAAAAGCAGGCGCAATTATCGGGCACAACACCAGTGCTCTGGGAATATTAAGTCCTGTCTACATCGACCACATGTATTAGCAACACACAGGAATGATAGGACTGCATGTTCTGTAGTCAAGACCAAACCTCGACACAAGTATAACACGCGAAACAACTCTAGAGTGAAATGAATACCCAAAGCGACTGATAGATAAACCTGTAATAATGGTGTGCCTGCATAATAACAGAGCTGTTGGCCGAGCTAGATTGTCCGGTACATTATCAACAGGAAGCTCTTTGGTATTGAGCGATACCGCTTCCTCGTTACGTTTACACCATTCATAAACAATTTATGCACACAACGGTTCCTGAATGGAAGGTTTGTAACCGCAAGGTGGTGGAATTCTATTTGTTTCAGTTCAGTGGACCGACACCTGTGCATCCAGAGAGGACGACCTGCGGCCCTCTTCATGGCCCCACGGAAGAAGTTTGATTATACCGGCGCTTAGGTCTACGCTAGAAATCGAAGGCTCGCTCACCTGTGGACGCCGGCACACTGCGTGCAGATGAAGGTTCCGTGGTTGGTGCTGGCCCAAGTGGGCCCGGTCTCCCTGCAGTCTGCACACACCGAGTTCCCGTCTTCCTTTAGCAGCTGGGCCAGCCTCTCTCGCTGAACCGAAGCCGAGAGCGCCATCGGATCCTCTGCTTTTGCTACAATTCTCCGGGGGACTGCGTTCGCCGACCGCTTCTCCGATATTAGTGGGTGTGTCGACCCACGCTTTCACGCGCATGCGTATAATTTATATTGCCCCGGCCGAGTCGAGTACCGGTACCGTCGACCACGCGCCAGCAGCGGCCAAGAGAGGCAGGGAGAGGTATCATGAGCGGCCAAAGCACAGCAAAGACCACGAAAACAGAGCAGCAAAGTATCTTCGAAGAAGACGACGAATTCGAGGAGTTTCCCACTGAAGGTAGAGGTGATGTGCATTTCTAATTAGTGCACACCACAAATCAACTCACGTGCGCACAGAGTGGGAGGTGGCTGGTGAAGAACAGGGAGAGAAGCAGCTGTGGGAGGAAAACTGGGACGATGATGATGTGGAGGATGACTTCTCTCGCCAGCTGAGGTAAATTCTCTCGAATGGCTACATTCCCCAAAAGCACTACACTCTTTTTTCTAGAGCCGAACTAGAACGTGTAGGACAGTTGAACACTCAAGCTGAACCAATGAAATCATAAATACAAACACTCCTATTCCATGCATAGTATATACCCCCTTTCACACGTACCTATCTGGTGGTAGGTAAAAGTTTTATTCCCGATGATATAGAACAAAACAGTATGATCATATTGCTGGGAGGAGGGGTAGGGAGGAGAGTCAGTATTTATAGCAGTGAGGGTGTCAGTCAATGAGAGAGACACCAGAGATGAAACCCATGAACAGTACAAAGAGAATGGCTATTGAGTAGAACCTCCAGACTGGCCACACAGCAACTGCAAGACTGAGTGATAGAAAGAGTTTTTGTGTAGCAAAAGTGAGCGACAATTTTTAACAGTGTCACCAGATGCCTCCAATGATGCCAGTTACAGTGGCTGTGATGATGAGACCTGGGGCGTTCTCTCTCCAGTTGTCCGCCTGTAGGCCTGGTAGAAAGACTATGGCATATGCCACACATCCCATTGAGACTAATAGAATTGCAGCACTCAGCATCAGCCATGTCCTAGAGAACAGGGAAAACTAATTAGCAAGACATGACATTGGAGGAAGCCCCTTACATACCCATTGACCAGTTCATTGAAGACAAGAGTAGACGCAAAGTTGGTGAAATAGAAGACGGCAAAGGCGGCAAAGAGCCAGAGCAACGAGTCCCACTCGTTCTTCATGCGATGTGAGAGGCTCTTACGGCGGCGGAGTGGCTCTGCTGGCGGTGTGGCACGGTCTTCAGTGTCTGCAAGCATGTGAACGTAACCCGCGCGATCAGTTCAACGGCTAGGTTGCTGCTGATGGTCTCACCAGGCTCCGTCTTTCGCTGTTTTAGTTCGCTCTTCGGCTCCATCTCACTATTTAGTAGTGCCAATGTGAAGATAGAGAGGTGAAGGGGCAGTGCCCCCGAAGCCAACTGCGCGCGTTTTTTTGAAATAAGTGTGCGCGTGGTTGGAGAGAGCTAGCTGAAGCTGGTGAGGGCTGTGTAAAGGTTTCAGACATGACGTTGATGACGGACGATATAGAGTGGTATCCCTTGCCTGAAGTGGACGACATTCATGACGGTACTCCAGCTGAACCCTCTAGAGTAGCATGTTCAGTGTCTCTCTCTCCTCGGCATAGATGCAAGATCAACCCAGGGAACCATTTCAACCACAGCAAGTCATTCTTCCACTGCCCCCTCCCTGAGCTATCTCACTCCAGCCTCTTCTATTGGCAGTTTCAGGTCTCGCAGTCGGCCTGAGAACAACAACCCACACATTACTGGCACAATTCAGCCTTACCTCAGAAGAGCCCTGAAAACTGGGAGCCAGCTGGGAAGTCACACACACAAAGGGGTAGAATCGTCTAGATCACAGAAGTCAATTCCTTCTGCCTCTTCGTTTTCCACCGCATGGAGCATTCAGAGGGGGGAGAGTTCAGTAGCACAGGCAACTCTGTCTCTGTCTAGGAAAACCTCCTCCTCTGTCAGTTTCAAGACAGCTAGATCGGCTTCTGCCCCAGCTCTGAAATCAAGTCAGTCGACAGTAAACACCCACTCAGAGGGACCCAGGCTCACGTCTGTGGTGGTGACAGCTAGCAACTCACCCAGTGATCACCGAGACAGAGATGAGAATTCTAACATCGATAGTGGATCCACACAATCCTCTGCTGCAGCCAGCAGTGATGAAAGACTACACAATATCATATCCCAACCACCCACAATTGCCCAGGGTCTATCCTCCTCCAAGGACCTCCCTCCCAGCACTGCAAAGCCTCTGGGCACTTCCATCACAAGCTCAGTACTCACTGCCAGCACACCGGCCACAAGCCCACTCAAACCTCTGCATCTGCCTCCTCACCAATCAACATCTGGATTTCTCACACCAGGTGGACTGAACCAAGGGACGCAGACTTCCGCTATCTCTCCAAGCACACTGAACAACCTGTGGACCCAGTTTCTGGCTGGCAGTGGATCAGCCGACCCTGCCAAGCAATCCAGGGCACTCAGAAGTGTAGCCTACTCTGAGACTGGGGTTCAGACAACACCCTCACTGGCAATTAACAAATTTCCCTCGTGCCACCTTCAATCAGTGAAACGAGCACCACCGCGACTGTCTCAGCTCACACTCCAAGAGTCTCTGCGGACTCTGAGGCCGGATTTTGTCTGTCGCAGTGAGCAGCGACAGAGAGAACTGCGGAGGAACCGAGACATCCGCAACCGTGCCCACTGCAGGGGAACAGCAGAGCTGCTCAACCACTGTCGCCCTGTCACTAGAGAGAGAGGGAAATCTGCACGCACACCACACTTTGTTCCCAGTGAGTGGCCATTTAGTGTGTTTTTGAGTCAACTGACACTCTTTCGAACACAGTTGACGTTACAAGAAACCGACCCAAGATGTCTCCTGTGGAAATGTACCGAAACAGCAAAAAGTATGAATTACCGTGGAAAACCGAAATGTGGTTGTTTTGCCAGTTGCACTGACTGACCCATGTATAATGTGTTTCAGATATTGGTGCAAGCTGCCTGAGGTGAAGCAAAAGGAACAGGAGCAGAGGAGGGAGTCTCAGGCAGCTACCAACAGACTACGTATGAAGCTCTACCAGCAGGTCAGTGATATGAGGCAGATTCACAAGTCCAATGTATGTGAAAGTTTCACTAATTCTTCACCATATTATATAGAAAGTTCTAGAAAGATTAAGAAAACAGAGGAAATGAAGAAAAAACAACAGACTAGAACTCTGATTGACTTTTTTGTAGTTAAACAGTGTCCAACATAAACCTGGAAATGATAGCGCTGAAATGATCACAGCACGATTTCAACGTCAACGTACCAGCTGGATCTAGTTCTGGCAGCTTCTTTCCGGACCAGTCTCTTCTTGTCGTCCAGACAGGACACCAGTGCCCTCAGTACCTGGCTCTGATAGGACACTACCTGCACACCCAACAGACATATCTATATATCTACTTTAAGTGGACTATTGATTTTGCTGACCAGATGTCTTGGTAGTTTAGACAACTTGTTCAAGCATAGCAGAGCTGAGCAGCGAACTTTCTACATTGACAGAGAACAAAGCAGTGTTTAAGGCAAACGTCTAGGAAGGTTTGCTAGTTATACCATAGAGTCAGGCTTGGTGGCCAGGGTCAGTAGTCGAGGTACGAGAGATGGTACAGAGTCACTCATGAGTGCAGCACTGGTGGGGTTCTGGAGGATCGTGTGGATGCCTTCCAGTGTCGACTGACTCAGACCTGCATCATCTGTGTTGAGGCTCTCCAGTAGTAGGGGGTGCAGCTGAAAGATTAGAACAAATTCATCTCTAGCAATAGAGAGGCAGGCATTATACCAGTTGAAGTTGCTCCAACATGACTTGTCTGGGGACACACTGTAAGATATGGGAAAGAGCTCTCAGGAAGTACTGCCTCTCGCCTGTAAAATATCAGTAAAAAACACAAATGATTGATTTTTGCTCTTACCTGGTGCTGCACTGTTGAACCGGCTCACTAGCTCAGGAACCACCTCCACACAGAACTGCTGTTTATGCATCAGCTGGAACCACACAGAGCATGGGAAAGTATCCCAGCTACAGAGCACACACAGCAACAAGACAGGGGAGGCGGGGGGGGGGGGTTTGGAGGGTTGTAAGGGTGTGTTTCTTTTGTTTGTTTCTAGGTGTGCTTTTTTATTGGTGTTGTTTTTTTTGGTTTATATTGTAGGTTGTTATTTTTGTTATGTGTTGTTGTTGCTTATTATCTGATTTTTGAGGCAAGTATATGTCTGTGATTTGTTAGTATATGTGGCTTTGTTTGTGTGGGGGGGGATTTTTTTGTCCACACATGTTTTGTGGTTGTCATTTCTGTTGGAGTTAAGGGACCTTACTATTGGATGGATGAGTGGATCGTTCTGGGGATTCAAGGTAATTCGCTGGGTCTTTTGAGTATCAATTGAAGGAAACTCCAGTCTGACTGACACGGAATCTGCACAGAGTAGAGCATCTCCAAAAAGGAGGGTACGAGCAAAATGAGTCCAGAATAGGGAGAGAAGCAGACAAATGCATCACAAATGGGGTCACAAGGCACGCATCGGCCATGAGAAGCGAGGACGAATTATGCGTTTCCAAGTTAATACAGAACGGCACAGTCCGAAGTAAGGTATAATGAAAGGAAAAACGATAACCGGGAGAATCATAGAAGCGCTCTATAATCGTACCAGGGAGTGGGAGGCTTACGACAGAGGAATGAGAACGGCACTTCGACAGAGAGCTTTTCCGCTGCAGCCTGAAAGTAACGACACACAGTTACTTTAGCAACGTGGTTAAGGAGGAGGCAACCCAAGAGGGTTTGGCGAGAACGCCACACCTGATGAACAGTGTACCCAGAGCCATGCAGTCAGGCTTCTTGTCCTTGCCTCAGGAGAACCCACTGAGCCACTGCTCATCAGTTCACGACCGGTGCAGACAAGCTGGACATTAGGACTGTCCCACACACACTCCTCTACTACCTCCTCTGGAACAAGCAAATCATTCTAGTGAAGCACGTTCTACCACAAGTTGCGACTCAGGCTCAGTTGTGATCCGGCTGGGAGAGACTGAGGTCGCATAGTCACAACGGCACAGAGTTTGGTACTGGACTGCTCATCAGGACAAAGCATGGCTTGCTCCAGTAGTCTTGGTAGATAGACTGAGACCTGACTGCTGACAGTCTGCTTCCACACATCAGCAGGTATATACGTATATAGAATATGGGGTGTTCTATTCAAAGGCATACAGCCCCACCTCCTTTTTCATGGCTCCAAGGGTGTACAGTAAGATACTAGTCAGTCTT
Organism: Geodia barretti; assembly: GCA_030341885.1. NCBI lineage: Eukaryota > Metazoa > Porifera > Demospongiae > Tetractinellida > Geodiidae > Geodia > Geodia barretti. The sequence goes on along the minus strand of CASHTH010001210.1, from coordinate 392 downwards.
GTCTGTACTGGCGGGCTTGAAGGCTGGCGAAGACACAATACTTGCTATGTAAGCAGTACATTGGTGTACATGAAAACCTTCAAAGGTAGAAAAGTTAAACCATGAGGTAGGAGGGACGAACTGCCATCTGTGAACACCTCACGGACAAGTCTAGCCCAAGATTCATTCACACTACATACCAAAGAAAGAAACCGACATGGTTAATGCACAACACACACTGAATTGGTGACACACTCGGTTGTGTTGTTAGCAGCCAGTGTGAAGGTCCTCAGAAGAGAGTGGCACTGCTGGAGCACCGCCTTCTCTGTGAACATACGTCCAGCTGAGCTCTCGGGGAGACTCGGGAGAACACAGAGAACCAAAATCCTCTCTGCAACCACCTTGTGCACAAA